>JTDE01002969.1:50993-63471 GCA_014338405.1 Paragonimus skrjabini miyazakii | reverse complement strand
GAGGCATATTTGGCAATGGACGAACGTAACAGACCATACAACTCTTTGGCGGAAGTCAAAAAGCCGACTGCTGAGGAAATGGAAGCTTACTATCGCACCCGTGTCAATCGGGATGATCCGATGTCTCATTTTATGTGATACATCTAGACATTTTGACCATGATCCTCTGCTCACATGTACATAGTGTAATCACTTGATTTCCTTGCTATATTTATTGATGAGTTTGCTTAATCTGTATTTTTCAGTGTTAAGAAGAAGACGTTAACATAACTTTAAAAGTGTTGAATTTGCGCCGAACTATTTAGCACACAAAAGGTGACTTCGAGCAACGAAGGCTTACACCACGAGCGCCAAAGACTAGTCGTCTTGGGCACATGCGACAGCGTCCCGGATCATACGGCGTCCTTTATTTCCATAGTCTAAGCTGTGAACGCCTTATCATAACTAGCTTTCTCGCTCCGAACTCGAGTTGTACTCTGACCATCAAATGGTCACTTTCATCTTAACACGATCAACGTGCAACGTGACAAGTGATGGACACCAGATACGTCCGAACGAACGTAATATTTGAAACGAGACGATTACTCAGGATCCGTTCGTTTCGACGGCATATTTGACAAGCCTCATCAGTGCTTATGCACTGTTCTCGCTGGATCTCGTTAGTTGTTCGTAGTCACGAGTAATTTGGACTACACATTGTTCATCTCACTCATGTTGCCGTAGTTCATTTGTTCTGGCGAGCATCATTATGATGTGCTGACTATAGACACAACTATACTTGCTCACTCTGAGGTGTTCCAGCTAATATATTGGAGAAATTGTTAATCGTAATCCACTGTATCGAAAGTTGATGATGGTATACCTAACAACGGTTCGTTTTTTTCTACCCTGAGCGGCCAAGCTTCAAAGCAGTAGAGTAGCACAACCTTTTTTAAAAATTGATCAGAATACTGGTAGGTATTTATTACTACTTGTGTAGATGAATGTTAGAGTGAGCTATTCCAAGCCTTTTTCTATGCGGAGCAGACGTGGCAAGCGCATAGCTATTGTTTTTCACTCATTACACCGATTTGCTACTTCATGTTAGATTTTTTCCAATTCTATCCGCATTAACCAATAAAATGTCATAACACAGTCAACTCGTGGCTTCAGAACGAATATTTTCTATCAGTTGGTTATATGCTCGATCTACGGGCCATGATATAGAATGGACCATTACGGTCCCTACAACTTTTGGTATGATAATCTTAGCCAAAGAAGAATATGTGGGCAAACTGCCACAAATCTTATCTGATGACATCACATTCAACCGCATGAAGGACAACATAGATTTAACACTCATAATCGAGGACAGATAAATCAATGCCTTGATATGTTTTAAAGTGAAAGGCCTAATCAATCAGACGTTACTTGACCGTCTCAAACCCATAGACTTAGTGATCCAATGCATGTGTGGATTACCAGAAATCCATAAGTATGGTTCTCCAATGAGACCAACCCTCGATATGTGCAACTGCACACTGTAATTTCAGTATGGTTGAGATTCTAGGGCCACTTAGTTGACACATTTGCCGGTATAGCTTGTGCGACACATTCGTGTGAGTCGAGACTGTAGGGGATGCACAATAAATGCGTGGGTTCCCTTGCTGTTTACAACTCTTCCCCGTACTGAAACCATCACCTGCATCTACGAGTAAATTGTGAGATCAGTATCTGCATCCCAACAGGATTCTGAAGGAGTTACTGTTGCGCTGTACGTTCACTGTTCAATTGAAGTTCATTCGGTTTTTTTCGTCGACACGCAGACGGTGTAGCTGTGGATTCTTCACTGGTTGATCTTTTTATGGAAAAACTCGAAAGCGAACGGATCGTTATCTCAATAAGAGGTGCAATTCTATCTCCTCCAAGTGGATGATATTTCCGCCATAGCCGATAGTTCACGGCAGCTACCTAGGGTTCTTATCGCGTTCAACCACAACTCAGTTCAGTTCACTTCATACCAAAAGCTGAGTCGAATAGTGTTCTTTTGACGCGTCCTTAACCTGCCGTTTAAGGAAGACATGTGCTGGAACGATGCGATTAGTTGCGAACTAAAGTTTTCGTCTAACACGCTTTGAGACAACGCTGTCCAGATAGATTCCTTGCGAAAAGTATGACTTCTAAAGTAGTGACCTGCCAAATGGCGACAGTTATAATGATGATTCGGTCACAAAATTACTCAATCACCTGTAAAATTCACTTCGTGGAACATTCCCGGCAGTCACGCTTCGCTCATGGTTTACCACCTACTCACTGACATTTCGGTCGCCTGTCTACGCTCAAAGCATGCTTATGTACTCATTCACCTGCTGTTGTACAGCAGAATACTTTGGGCGTACGACGAGGCAGTTGTTCAAAGTGATAGGAGAACATCTCTCGGCCCGGTTAGGAGCTGGAGTAAGAAAATCGATACTGAGAGCAATTATCGTCCACTCAACAGAAACGAACCACACAGCTAATCCGACCGGGTCGTTTATAAAGCTCCGGCCAACCAACCGAGATCACTCCAACAACGTTGTCTGGCGACGACTTAAGCGGTTGCGATCCGATTATGTAATGTAAAGCTGAGCGTGCAAAGTAAGTTCTTGGCGTTCCATGACCAACGATCAGTTTATCAATCACAAGTTGGTTGTGGGTCATCCGATTAGAAACTAGAGACTACACCACGAGACTGTGCGGATAATCCATACGTACTATTTAACCTATGGGTATGTATTGAAATGATGATCTCGAATTCGTATGTTTCTTACTTTATCTCTTCAATCGTACGTAATCAACTACTGATTAGTAGAGGATTTTGGTCTTCACACACATTGAACATCACTAACAATTGATCGCAGCTGCCGCATTCCCATAGACTTTTCAGTCAGCCCCTTTCGAAAACAAGCACATACTGAAATCAAGTCTCCTCTGGTACACCGGCGGCTCATTGAGAACGGCCCTAGTTTGCTCCACGTCAGCTGGTATCCAATTAACGTCAGAGTGGGTGCTTTTCGCTTGATTTTACCTGAGGCTTTTGTGTCGTATGTTTAAATTTACCAAGCCAACTGACCTCCCAACCACTAGTCAAAATTTTTGCACAGTGTTGGTCTTGTTACACATGTGTAAAAATTCTAATAGTGTAACATCACCTTACACAATGACGGCACGCAAACTGTCCCGGGTGCACCAAACGGATCAAAACCAATGGCAAAATTGTTGAGTGTGCTCCATAAGCCGAGCGCCATCTTGACATATAGCGCAATAACCACAACGGTTTATAAAGTGCTGTATGAAAATTTCACAGGCGTTTTGCGTTTTCGTGCCACGTGTTTATCCATTGTTAGATAATAAAAAACTGAGTATACGTTATACTAGTGTGGAAATCAACTGCCAGTGACATTCGAAAAGTGAAGTCCATGACCCAAAAACTTCTATCATAGTCTAGATTGTTCGACCTATCCATTAAGCTTAACTTACGACAAGTTAGTAATCTTGTGTTTTGCCAGTCATCCAGTTCGGGATGCGTAATCACCAACTCGGGCACCTGAGACAATAAAACAGTCACTTTCTTTTGCTGTTGTATCAAAAAGATGCAATCCACCCTCTGGTAAGGAATCTATCGCTACAGCGGCTGCTGATAGTTGCACAAACACCCAAAATTACTATGACCAAACCAAATGTGGTCCACACAAAATCGCTGATCGTATTCAACCGCCCTAAGGGCGATTCGCGAGAGTTATCGACATTCGAGGCGCACAAAACGGATCCATACGATGAGCACTTCGAAACATTTGACCTTGTCAGCGTTGCCATTGGACACTTACAGCGACTCCGTCAGATTATTAATGAAAGAAGCAACGACGTTACATCACCACTCTGTCTCATTTAACGATAGAGTGAAAATAGGGCAAATATTGGTGATACGACAGGCCATACGTGACAGATCGTAAAACAATCAGACTAGTTCCAGAGGTCCAAAAATGTCTTACTCTGATATTGAATCTATAAATTCAGATGGAAAGCATAGGTGTGCTGTCATTCACAATGTTCCCTCTTTCAAGTCTAGGCGTAAATGTGCCAACGCACATCATGGTTTAAACCGGTAGACGTTTGTGGTTACGAAATCTGGGTTTTATGGTCTCTAGGTGAAAGCTGCTAACAGGCAACCTAGGCCTGCAAATTGGATACCCACTCCAGAATCTAAAATTTTAACGGCGCTGATTTTCACTCAGAACATGACTAACCAAGCGTTCCTGGTTTGGACTACGGAAGACCGCCAAATTCCGGATGGCGTCAGGTTCCACGCAGACCGATCTCGGAAAACCAACCGATAACATCGCGGGTTGAAGTTCACCCAAAGTCACCCTGGAGTTTTGGATGGTACTTTAACAATCACTTTAGCTCCATAGACAATAAACGAGATGCCACCGTTGTCTAAACCAAAGACGACGTCACGAGTACTGAAATAGCAGAGCCCGACCGGTTTCCCAGAAGGGAAAGTATACAGAGACCTAATAGACTAGAAGCAGACTCACAAAAAGGACAGTTGTGATCACCCAGAGGTGCTTATGTTCTAGTGCATCATCCCTTCTCAACAAAGTTTGGGAGTTCGAATGGAATGCAAGGAGTTAAGACTGTCTGTTTCCGGTATAACGGTGACTCGGTGCATGGCAGACGTAAAGAGCGAGGAGATGATTGTACCAGACAATAATAGTCATAGTATTAATAAATATGTCATATACGACTGTGTACCACTACGGTCGTCAGTCTGAAAGTTGACGGTGTTGCCCTCTATCTTGACAGCCAGCTTAGGGCATTCGCGGTACATGATCCGTTTCTGTTGTAAACCATCCCAAACGGTACGCTGGTTCGATCTCGGTAGAGTGGTGCGCTCGGTAAAATCGGATTCTCGTCCCGGTAATAATTCACACGAAAATCTCAGTCCCGAATAGTAACGCGACTGTCCCGTATTCGCTCCCAAGGCAAGCCAAAAGACGCGCTCAAAATAAGAAGCTTTGTTCCGCTACAAAACAGGGTGCGGCTAGGGCGACAAGTACAAGGTATTTATAGGGCACGTCATGAACACACATTCCCATCACATCATGAGAAAGAGTTAGAATCGCACATGTGCATAGCGGTATAAAAAGTCTCAACCGATTTGAACAGTTCCGCTAGTTCGGATTGAGTCGAGTGATTTTTTTCTTCGTTCTCACGAGGGAGGCGCCCTGGGACGGTCACAGGGTGGGCACCCTAACAGTTTCCTTTCGAGCACGACTGAAATAGCACGATGTACCGTAAATTTTCACTAGTCATTCAGTTGTTTGATCGGTATGACCTGCCCACCTCCGGCTGTCTTGCGAATCAACGACTACCTATCTGAAGACGCCATACTTCGGACTACTTCTGCAGGATTCTCACAGATCCTACTCATGGATGAGCTTAGTTACCCTGAGATTGATTTCGATGCCAACGAGGGTCACGCTAAACTCACATCATCTGCTTTTGTGTTCTAAAATACAGTTATGAATCCTCATTTAACCGGAAATGGCAGAAGGTTCATGCGGTGGACGGTCTCTCAGAAATCCTCAAAGCTAGACTATATTCTAACCGGTGAAAATTTATGATTAACGACCCATTGGTTAATGTCCCTCTTGGCCGTCATGACCATGGCATCATCATAATTTAATTAGTAGATAAGATGGAGATATTCGTCTCTCCCGACTCGAAATTACCGTGAAGCATTTCTATAAAACGGAATGGATTTACCTGATTGAGGAACTTAACGACATGTGTCGGTCTGATGCCTCAGCGCAGCCGTCACTCGGTGATCACTGGCAGTTCATTATGGACACCACCACCAAAGCCATTACCAGGTATATTCTGATCATATGACCCATGCGCAAAACCCACTTCGGTGTTGTACAAGATATTAACGGAAAGTAAAGAGATCGCCTTAGAACATGCATCAATTAGGGAGAACTAATAAAGCAAGTGACAGGTACTGTATAATCCGCAACCTGAAAATGACTGCTGTGAGGACCGACAAACGTCGATGCCAGCTAGATCTGACTAACAAGTTTAGTATCAATCCAGAATTGTTCTACAGCGCTGTTGTTTCCATCACCAAAAGGCGTCCTGCAACCTATCACTTGCACTACACAGGTGGGATGACCGTCTCAAAAAAAGTAAGCCACCGATGTCTGACAATCAACATGAGTATTGATAAGTGGATTGTGAATAACAACGTTACGAGCAATTTGTAATACTCTACGTTTCAACCACCTCAGATGGCCTTCCTCAGGGGTGTGTTTACTTCCGGTTCCACTGAGTCAGTACATACATATGGTATCAGTACTACAGAAGTCATTGTAATGATTACTTTCACATCACACACCGTGTTCCAGAAACTATCAACGCTTTACGAAAATGTGTCCAGGTCTTAATCGTATCTATCATCCCAAAGCTTGGAAGGTATACACAGAGTCATTCATCCTTAAGGGCAGTGATTTCATTGAGCTAACTAACTGCAAATCGAGTGCATTATTATCGGCTGCTTCATGGGTCATGGAGGGTTTGGTTGACAACAAGTCAAATGAACACTTCATTCAGATTGCATTGTTGTCTGAGAGTCAACACGAATTTTGAGACGGATTCTCGTGGGGCACCAACATACTTGCTGCTCGGGAAAACTGGACAATAGTGGTTTGCTGTCACAAACCACCATTGTCCAGTTTTCGGATTTCTCCAGGGTCTTCGACCGAGTGCACTGTTTAACGCTTTGCAAGAAGTTCCGTAATTATGATATAGAAAATCCTCTGTTCCTTTGACTCGCCGATTAGCTACAAGATTGTCCCTTTACGTCAATGAGAGCGAGGCTACTTCAAGTGGGTATTGTGAGCCCAGCGGCGTGTCACAAGGTTCCATATTGAGACCTTTGCTCTTATTCTGTTTGTGCTTGGAATCCAGCAGATTGCCAACTTCCCACTGCTATTATACGCAGACGACGCTCAATCTTGACGCATAATGGACGATGCGATTGGAAATGAAAAGCTACAGAGTGAGTTGGGTCACGTACTCCGTACGTCATCTGATCATTTACCGTACCGGGAATTATATACTGAAGCCACCAACAGTTGGGTCAAGCCGCGTGGTGGTCAAGCAACAACGTGATCACGAAATATAAAGACCCTGACTGCTTCATTGAGCAAAGTGGGTAGGTGTCGCCTGCCTGGATGAGGTCCTTGTGATCATTCAAACTGCTGGTTAGAGACGCTATCCGAGATGGCGATGTGTCGCAGTCAATGGCGTACCTGTATCCATACCATTTCTGCTTCTTCCTCTTAGTATTCTCTCAACAATTTTCAATCTTCTTAGTAACGTTTTCTTCTGAACTATTCCACGTCGCTGTTGAGGTGAGCGGCGGCCCGAGCCACACTACCTTTTGGTCAGGCTCATGGCTGTTATGATGATGAGTTAAACAAATTGAACCGCTGGGTCACAGATAACCGACCTCCATTTAACACAGTTAACTGTAAGGTGATGCACCTCCGTAATTTGACCTGCACAGATTACTTTCTGAGAGGTGAGAAACGTGAGCGTGAATTGGCACGATTGTATCGAGTGATCTTAACTTGTCTCCAAACGGTGCATCGATGGCAAAGAAATGCAACCCGATACTTGGGTTACTCACAAGGCTGCTTTCACTCAGACTGTGTCACTATTATGTTCATTCGCTAGTGTACCTCCATCTTGGGCTAAATGTCCAAGCTTGTCACCCTCAATTGGTAAAGGACATTATTCTTTTGTCAAAGGTAAAACGTAGATAAACAACACGGTTTACGCACTACGTTCACTACCATTCCCAAATAGGTAGCACACACTGAGGCCATTCTCAATGCACCACCGGTGTACCAGAGGAGACTTGATTTCAGTATGTAGAAGGCTGTACCAACCCCATCATTATCTAGGGAAGATACTTGTGCTTAGCAAAAATAACCATCTTATCGGTGACCCGCTAAAGTTATAACAACATCTAAGTCATTTGACTTGCTGACAGCATTTCTTCAGTGCCCTAGTGTGCCCAATATGGAAACACCGACTATAATCTGTCGCAACTGCACAGAATTGACGCATAAATTTGACACACCAAACTAACTAGTCAGACAACCTGATCCCCAGAATCGTTGTGATAGAACTAAGATACTCTCGACATCCCTCCTTTGATGCAAGTCAACTGTTTTCTGCTAAGTGTTTCATTGCGATTGCCATGTTTGATTGGATGTGCTTGTGTTTCTACTCTACCTATCATCCTCTGACTGTCTTTTTCATAATCTTTGTATTGTTGGCCAACTGAAACTGAAATAATCTTCCGACTTGTCATTTCTTGCTGAACCGTCCAACTCAGATTCAGATGTTCGTGAGCATTCTCGCATCTTCCTGTATGTCTTTTATGAATTTTATGGTCCAGGATTGCGAATACCAGGGCTTACTTGCAAGCTTTCTTGACTGTTCCCAACTTCGGATAGGTCATTGTAAATTGTTCTCGAGTGCTTTCCGTTTTATGCCATATTTACCGCAAGAATCGTTTTATTGGCATTTGAAGGCTTGAGATGAGAGTGTTGTGACTGTAACATGCAAGCCGGCTGTCTTTACTCTGGTTGTCCGTTACGCCTGCGGACCAACTCTGGGGTAATGTGGAGACACCGTCGGACAGTGTTCTTCCGAAGTCGGGGTACCAACAACAGTCCTGTAAAAGAAAACAACAAAGCCAAAGGCCCAGTAAGCTATGCAAACGGCTTACACAAACGAGAACTAAAACGGCGTCGACAACACAGCAGCACACCCCGATACACAGTTCAAATTCAACCTGCGCGTGCTCACTGGTTTCGGCCGCAAGTCACAGTGACCACAAAAGACGCTGGGCCTGACAATCCGTCTATTGCGCAAACTCCCGTACAGGTCATGTCAAAAATTAAACCACAAACGCGTACACTCATTTGCACGGCTGACATGCATTCACATACATCGGGTGATAGTACGTTGTCATTCGCTTCGGTGGAACTTCTGCCATAACGCGTACACACTATTCCGATAGTCTCTTCTTGTCCGTCGTCTTCCTAGCGTTCGGAGCTTGCATTTTTATTCCTGAATGTCGCCTGTGGGTAATATACTACTTGTGAGTAGTATACTACTCACAACGAAACTGCCTGTCGTAAAACGTAGGTCACTGTAGATCGTTCTCGAGCGCTTTTCGTGTTGTGCCATATTTACTGTGGAAACTGTTTTATTGGAATCTGAGGGCTTGCGATGAAAGGGGCAGTATATTCCCTTATGTTGACATCTTGGTGTTTGAGTTGGACGCATGCGTTCACTTTTTACTGAATGTGCAACTTAACCTATGTTGATTGGGCCCGCCATCCTTTTTTACTGTGGAAATATTCGACGTCATCAAGGTATGAAATAATGTGTTATTGTGGGGGATTGTCAGGCAGGAAGTACGAGCCCTCCAGCTCTCGGCGGAATACCCCAACGCAGGGGGGAGGTGCGTTCAAACACCCACGGTGAGCGGATGGAGAACGGCGTGGGCGACCGAATGAGTCATCGCTCGACCGGATCGGACCCACGGGCGAGACGTGGCGGCCGAAATAGAATGAATGACCAAATTGAAGGTGTGATTATTCCAACACTGTCAGGAATATCTCAACACGGCTGTGGATTACGGTCAAAGCCCACGGTTGATAGACGGAGGACAGCACGAGCGATCGGACAAGCTATCGCTCAACGAAATCGGATCAACGGCCGAGGAATAGCAGGCAGAAAACCCCAGGGTAGAAGGCGCCAATCATACACCTAAACCGGGTAGAAGTGCACACGACGCGTGAACGGAAACCTGGGGGTGTTGTGGACTGGAATGTTGACTCATAAACGCGAGCGCGCGCGGAGCATGTGAACTAGCGAGTTGGACAATAAAGATTGTGCTTTATTGGACGCCTTTTCGCTACATTATGCCCTAATTTGGTTTTACAAAATGTTCTTGCTTTTTCCGTAAATTCATTGTTTTCGGAACATCACTGGTTCTATTATATTTCCTGCTTCATCCTTCGCTGCTTGACAACGTTGCAGTTCACAAGAAATGTAGATGTGTTTTTAAGTTTTAAATGGCTCCCAGTCTATCATGCGAACAGAGTTTGCCTGGGCAATTCGTCCTATACTCACAGATTAGTCTTCTTTTTGTCTCCTATCGGATGTCTGTCTGCCAGAAGCTTCGTTGGCCGAAATTTTCAAACAAACGTTCGAAGTTTTGGCTTATCACAACGGTCTTTTGGGGGTTAGTGATATGTTCGCTTACCGTCACATCGTCTCCATAATTTACGCTAATCCACCATTTTCCAAATGATTGTTTTTTTCACTGATTAATCTGCTGATTCTAAATACCTTGGTTACTATGTGCATATATGACTTAAACAAAAACCAGGACCCGTTTGACACCGACTTATCCGCCGATTTTAGATTAGAGCTTTTGCTCACGCCAGTCGCACTCATCGACAACTGGCATGAATTTGGGTTTTATAGGAAACTACTCAAAAATTCTGAGTAGCCTGCTTTTATTCCGCGTTTAATCAATTAACGAACGCAACTGAAATCACTTCTCTAGATCAACAACAAACACCAAGCCACAAGCAGACCCTATTTTTCATCGCAGGTTGGTTCGTTAGAAAAAATAGAACGTGCATCAGTGCAATTAAGTCTGAAACACTTTATATCTATCTTCCGCTGATCTGCTTGCACATTTGGGTAAGTGCACAGACTAAAATCATGTGTCCAACCTCCGCTCGTTCATTAATTTGCTGAGGCAGTTACTCAATTTTTGCGCTCATCCGCCTCTAATTGACGACTGTTTACAGATCGTGACTAAGTACCAATAAGAAGCACGTACTAGAACAAAATGATCAGAGATGTAAGATCTTGCTCACGTGTGTGCGTGCTTGCGTGCAACCCTGTACACACCCATGCACAGTGTAACTGGGTTGAGTGCACGGGTCAAAAGGACCACTATCTTTTCTAATGCAGTGTTGAAGAGAAACTGTACAAATCACGTGTTAAAATCCAGCATTACCTTGTGGCTTTTGAAGTCAATGTGGGCCACCTCAATATTTGGCAGTCTTAATTATCTGGATTGATTTTGACTACCATTGGTATTTGTAGTAGCCTCTGCTCAAGCGTGCCTGTGTTGACACGCCCGTACAAACACATCGGATGGGAATAGCCTATACACAAACACATGGACGTCCTATTCATAGAGATTAAACACGACCAGTCAGTTTTGCATGCCAATGTTTGCTTCTATCAAACGGCATCTGCAGTGGTTGATCAATAGAACTGTCGCCATCAGCTATCGATTGTTGACGAGAACGGTTCGGTGCTTCTACACCTAAAATCATGAGATCGAATGTTGCAACTAGTTGTCACATGAAAATGAATCATTATACTGCATGGCACTGGCACACTGATACATGGCACTCACTGCTTGCATGAAGTTGTCGAAGGAGAAGGTAATCCTATGTAGGAAAACAATAAAATGGGGAATTTGATTGCTTGCTGAACTATAGTTAGGATGTTACAGATGATATTATTGTAAAGTGCACCTTACTTCGTTCTGATATCCGAAAATGTCCATTGCTACGATCCACTTGTTCCAGTGTAGCACATGTGGATTCCCATTTCCAGCACTTCCTTATCACACTACGTTAGATGAAAATTATGTGACCGAGATATTACTGAGAAGAAATCGTAGTTAGGAAGACGACTATGTCAGTAAGCACTGATGCTAAATAGGCACTGTCATATATTTCTGCTGGCCACGTGAGTGACTAGTTGGTAGCCACGACAGCTGCAGTGTCTGAACGAATGGCTTCTTTGCAAATATCTTGATTCTTTTTGAAATACTAAGGAATTCGAGATAAAATTTTAATCGACTAAACTCCACAAAACTTTGGGCAGCTAATTACAACTCGAAACAAATGCATTGCTTCAAACCCTTACGAGCAACATTATATAGTCTACTCGTTAACTAGTTAGTGCATATGATTTAAGAATCTCACGATAAAATAGGACGAACACTTCAATTGTGTTGATTTAGAACCATCGATTTTTAGATCTTTCGTCTATTCAGTCATTGGTATAAGCAACAGAATGTGATGGAATTAACATGGTTGTTTCAGTTGTGATGGCCTGTGTTACGACGCCCACCCTGTGACAGTCACAAGGCGCCTCCCTCGTGAGAACGAAGAAAAAAATCACTCGACTCAATCCGAACTAGCGGAACTGTTCAAATCGGTTGAGACTTTTTATACCGCTATGCACATGTGCGATTCTAACTCTTTCTCATGATGTGATGGGAATGTGTGTTCATGACGTGCCCTATAAATACCTTGTACTTGTCGCCCTAGCCGCACCC
>JTDE01002969.1:26242-50566 GCA_014338405.1 Paragonimus skrjabini miyazakii | reverse complement strand
ATCAGTGAGTTCCATTTTGATCTAGTAACTGACACCACACTCGAGTCTTGGTTCAAAAAGTATGAGGACATTTTCAACGTGGAACTGTCAAACGCTGATGATGCTCGGAAGGTGAGGCTGCTGCTTCGCAAACTTGGTACCTCAGAACACGAACGGTACACGAACTTTATCTTGCCGAAGAACTCAAGGGATTTTAGTTTTGACGAAACCACCCAGACGCTGTCCCAAATCTTTGGCGACCAGTCATCTTTGTTTAACATACGCTACCAGTGCCTACAGCTCGTGAAGTCAGCAGATGATGACTGGGTGACGTACGCTGGAAAATTAAATCGAGAGTGGGAACGATTCAAGCTTTGAACAATGACGGACGATCAATTCAAATGTCTGATTTCCGCTTGAGGACTCCAGTCACCCAAAGAAGCAGATATCCGAACAGGGATTCTGGCGAAGATAGAACAACGTCCCGAAGTTACCCTGCAAGATATCACTGCCGAATGCCAGCGCCTAATGAACCTGAAGCATGACACCACTATGATCGAACAAAGAAGTCAATCAAACATCTACACGGTGTCCTCAAACGTCCCAGTCAAAAGTGCACCAATATCGGAACGCGACAACCGAAGGAAACCTCCTACACCGTGTTGGCAGTGCGGTGGATGGCATTATGTCCGACATTGCCCATTCAAACAGTATCGATGCTCTCATTGCTCCCGGCGGGGCCACAAAGAAGACCATTGCCGTTCCAAGAGGCGCCAGCACTTGCTAAATCAGAACTCTCGCTAGCCACACAAGCCTCGCCTCTCAAGAGCACAGGTCGTGCTCGCAGCAAGAAACGACGACCACTGGATGCGCAGAAAGTACGTATCCGTCTCCATCAACGGCAAGTCGGTCAGACTACAGCTCGATACAGCATCCGACATCACAATAATCTCTGACCGAACGTGGCACTTGATTGGCAAACCTGCAATACGCCCGACAACCCAACTTGCCCGAAGCGCAACTGGTAATCGATTGCCTATCATTGGCGAAGTCCAGTGCACTGTAGCCCTCAACGGATCATCAATCAGCGGTACCTGTTACGTGACCCGCAATCCTGGCCTGAATCTTCTTGGATTGGATTGGATCGACAGAGTGCACTTATTTGACAAACCATTAATCCAAATCTGCAGCCGCACTCAAGTTCAGCAGAAGCCCACGATTTCTCCAGAAGTCCACCATTAACTCACAAACGTTCTACAGCAAAGACACCTGGACGTGTTCGCATAAGAACTCGGCTGCTACACCAAAATAAAGGCTAACGGAAAAGATCCCCCAAGTCATGTTCAACAGACCTTCGTAATCAATTGCCGGTCAAACAGAGGTGGAGACGACGGACGAACAGATGCTGCAAACCAGTCAAACCCATTCGAGTCAATCCTCACAAGCAGTCCTACGATTGAACTCAACAGTCTTCAGGGGGGAGGTGTTAGGGCGCCCACCCTGTGACCGTCCCAGGGCGCCTCCGTAGTGAGAACGAAGAAAAAAACCACTCGACTCAGTCCTAACTAGCGGAACTATTCAAGTCGGTTGAGACTTTTTATACCGCTAATATCCTTCGTCTACCGGAGATATGAGTGTATAAAAACTTCGCCTGTCGGGAGTGCATAACACATTCTATCGACCTGAATTGATTTGACTTAGGTGAATCACAAGGACTTCGCCTCAGGAGACGAAAATTTTCCGTCACTCCAAGTTTTCTGGGTTTTTCCTCCGTCATGTAATCGGTTGGTCAGTTCGTGTATCGCTCTAGTGAACGTGCGGTTCGGGAAAGAGCGCATGGTGTGATGACCGATGAATTAGCATTTTTACTGTACGGCCTACCCGTGTAAACGTTTGCTGCTTAAGAGTTTCGTTCGAATGAATTTAGTCGGTCCCCAAGACCCACAACCCGTCTTACATCCTGCGAATTACTCACTCGTTAATGCCATCCAATGCGCGCAAGTGAACGCTACCATCAATCAATAGGCTCCGTATTTTCAATTTTAACGGTCATGTTTCGCAGCTATAAAGATAAATTGAGGTACCTATAGTAGTAAATTTGACGGATAAGTTTGATTGGGGAACCATTTTGACGTGTAGAAAGATAAATGCCTTGGAAATATCAGCTTCAGCTTTACTTCGTTCACTTTCCTCAGTCGAGATGCTGTACCTCAAGTAAACTCATCGTATGACGACAGGCGTCAGTTCACTTTATAGTCAAAAACTGTTAGGGCGCCCACCCTGTGACCGTCCCAGGGCGCCTCCCTCGTGAGAACGAAGAAAAAAATCACTCGACTCAATCCGAACTAGCGGAACTGTTCAAATCGGTTGAGACTTTTTATACCGCTATGCACATGTGCGATTCTAACTCTTTCTCATGATGTGATGGGAATGTGTGTTCATGACGTGCCCTATAAATACCTTGTACTTGTCGCCCTAGCCGCACCCCGTTTTGTAGCGGAACAAAGCTTCTTATTTTGAGCGCGTCTTTTGGCTTGCCTTGGGAGCGAATACGGGACAGTCGCATTACTATTCGGGACTGAGATTTTCGTGTGAATTATTACCGGGACGAGAATCCGATTTTATCGAGCGCACCACTCTACCGAGATCGAACCAGCGTATCATTTAGGATAGTTTACAACAGAAACTAAGGTGATTGTCCTAGTGTGAAAATACCACAATGAAAATTGAAGCTGCAAAGTACATCTCAGATGATCGGGCAAGGCGGGGACTATTTTTGGTGCAAGTATTAAAAAACAAATTGTGTTCATATATGTAGTAATAAACATGGCATCATATCCTTTGGATGTTTCAAGGAGAAAGATGATTAATTCACTGCTACTTGATGAAGATGATATGATTTTTCGGTCGAATTTTGTTTGTTGTTTGATTGACGTAAAGTCCTTCCTATGTTTGATTGATATGATTATTGCATTCATGGCGCTTCTCTGATTTCCATTCAACATTTGGGGCTAGTGATCGAAATTCATTGCGTACTACACAGTTTGAAGTCGTCGAGTGCTCACTCAAACTTATCGACTCATTTGCATAATTTCTACCTGGCTATGCATCACTTTTCTTAATCCAAGCTGAATAGCATTATTTAAGTGAGTTCGTTTCTCTGTGATTTATCGCCGTTTATGCGATCTATATTTGTTCTCAAAGTAGATGGATACTGTCGAGTAACTTGTCTTTGTAAGTCGGATAATTCTTTATTGTAATTAGATTCGTTGGTACCGTATTTCATCCGACCGTCTCTGACGTTCACGTGCATCTTCAGATTGCATGACTGCATTCTGTTCACTTCTTTTGTCTTTCAGTTAATGTATTCATGACACGCAACTCACTTGTCATTCCTCCTCTTCTAGTAGATCACCCGTCTCGTTTCTGCTCGTATTTGAAAAAATTGAACATGTTCAGATAAGTAAAACAAGCCCCAAAATCAGAATGATTATCGTCGACTGGACTGTCTTGATGTTGTCCCGCTTACCAGATAGTCTCAGCTGGTATTAGTTGGTTCACCGATTGTAAGTAATCTAACCTTGCTTGTATAGATTTAACAGAATGTGTTAGGTGCGAAAGGGCGCAATCTGTCGACAGATTAGGAAGAAGCGCTTATCACTGCACTGTGAGTGAAGAACATGCAACAAGTAAGGGTTGCCTATGTAGTGATTCGAGACGGAAGACATACCTAAACGACGCAACGAATATAAACACAAGTTTGCATGCATTCACACAGGCCAGGAGTGAAACGGATATTAATGACAACGTCATGCTTGGAAGAAAACTTTTGGATTGAATCATCTTCACATTGTTTAGACATTTTTTCCGGACTACCTCAGTAATCTAATGAGTGCATCCGTCAGGGTACTTTGCATTGCATGCTAGGGTCGTTTAATTTAACCACAATTGTTCATACATCTATGCATGCGCAGGCGGCTCGTTCGTCTCCACCAAGTATGGGCAGCTTTAGTTTTGGACAGTGTCCTAAACGCTTGTTGACACCGACGTCGCGTCCATAATTTTAGACTACTTGTCCCGTTGTAGATTTACAAGTGAACGAATCACAAAATTTCGTGAACCAACATTGGCCAGGCTGGTCCGGAAGTTTCCAACAAATTTCTTAAATATGTTGTTTCTTCAGATAGTCCGATAGCCATGTGAAAATTCAATGTTGACGTGTAGTTTGAAAACCCCTAACACATTCTGATGTCAAATTTGTTGACGATCATACCTCCTGGGTCAAGTGAGTACATTTCAACATTATATCAGTTTGTTTATTCCATTATCCATATATAACCAGTCATCATTCAACGCAACTGACCGTAAAGCATATACACTTGTTACCAAAGTTTAACTGATTACTACCTGGACTACCACGAACTCATGGTCTACAAACATAAAAAAGACCTGACAACACAAAAGAAATGATCCAAGTTCACTGGAAGGTTGTGCAGTCGTAGAAAAGTACAAACAATTTTGAACCTGTTATAAGGAAGCTGTGGTCATGTTCACTCGAAAGCCGTGTCAAAAATGTAAATATTTACTACGCACACTCGCATGGAAACAAACAAACTTATTACTGTGGTTTAAAAAGGTTCAACTTAGAATTACTGAGTCGGTCATAATGCTCAGGATGAATCATCGTCCAGAAAGCGGTGTATAATTATACCAATAGATTTGAAAAGGCTGAAAGGTTAGTTCTGTATAAACTACAATATTTATTACAAAAAGGATTACCTACAAATAGATCTGTGCAGATTAATCAGGAAAGAATGACAAGAAGTCATTCTACGAAACTCGA
Source organism: Paragonimus skrjabini miyazakii (assembly GCA_014338405.1). Classification (NCBI taxonomy): domain Eukaryota; kingdom Metazoa; phylum Platyhelminthes; class Trematoda; order Plagiorchiida; family Troglotrematidae; genus Paragonimus; species Paragonimus skrjabini miyazakii. The sequence continues at coordinate 45,744 of JTDE01002969.1, read as the reverse complement.
GTTTCAAAAAGGTAGGTCATAGTACGGGTGGAATTTCTTTTCAATTTGCCATTATCAAATACGGACTATATTGTCTAACGCTGTGGGGATGTACAAAAATCTATTTGATTGACAGACGCGCGATGGACAACCGTGGCTGTAGTCCCTTTGATTTCCCTCCTATCACATTGTCACAGCTAACTAGATATATATCTGTCAACCTGTCTGCTCGCTTTAAATTGACTGCCAGGCTACATGTGCATTTATCGATTGTGTTTTAGTGTATTAACGTGTTCGCTGTTTTCATGCTGTACGCAAACGGTCTTCTTCAAACTGGGTTTACTTTCTCTTTGCTCCTTAATCACTCCCCAGGTTTTGTTTGACAAGCAACATAGATGTGGTAAAGCATGATTACTTGATCGTATGCCATCTTTCGTGACTCTGTGAATTAACGAGAATGAAGCCTTTGTCTACTCTGCCATCTCACGTAAGTTGGCAGTGATCACTTGAGATTTGAATGTCAGCCGTACTTTAATTGACAGCGTGCATATCCCGTCCTAGGCAAATCATGCTAACCGTAGTTTATTTAGGGACCTTTCATTAGATGTCTGTAACTGATAAAGTGCTCAGTTCAAAGTCAGTTTTAGGGGGAGTTCGAATAGGGATCATTCCGATTGTTTCAGTACCTCAGTACAAATCAACGTCTGCTAAATGCAATGTATATAAACATTAATGTTATCGTGTACGGTGGAAAGTAAACTACACGCATTTCTCTCGAAGAGGAAGCAAGTCGTGACGACAAAAATAAGAAAGGAGAAGTAAGGACAAGCTTGCGGTCAGGAGTGGAGCATTACACGATCGTTAGCGCGTTTTTTCAATGTACCAAATGTGGTCAAAGGTAAGAGGCAACGAAGCTGGATATAAAACTCAAGTATATATTTAATTTCTTGATCGAAATCTTTTCCCAAAGTACTGAAGTGTTAACAGAATCATGGCATAACGTGTGACCTAGCTATTCATTGTAATAAATTTAACCGAAAACAGACCGGACAGATCTGTAGTTCATAGACAAAAGTGTCGTAATTCTTCAGGAAACCTGAGATAATCAGTAGGCACATAACAATGACTGTATAAAGTAGATGATCTTAGCTGAGGAATGGACCTGAATGGAAAGTATGAAATCACTCAAAGGATACCACCACCAACAGCTGTTTCGGCTGACTGTATCTTCCAGGAGCTTTCTCTGGCATACCCGCGGTATGCTGTGTAAAATAGATATCAATCAGTAATTCACCATCTTTAATCGCACATATTCGCAGAACACAAGCTATCCGAATGTTCGCTGGCATGTCATGTTTGTGCTTAAGACGAATCAGACCATACATAATTCCGGTTAAATTGTTCGTCGACGGCTGACCTTCAGCTGCTCCAGCTACCCACACTGTCGGTGTCGTTTATAGCGAACCCTGGGACCACTTGTATGTTCCGTTCATTAAGTATTCGATCTTCTTTTTCAGTGATTTTTGTATCACATTCAGCTTCACGTATACCTGTGATTTGTCATTTAATGCGTCGCGCACTAAAGGGGCATGCTAGTGAACATTGTTTTTAGACCGTGCAACAGAGCCATCGACTGTGGTCGATGTGGTTTGATAAAACTTAGTAATGTAGTGTGCTAGAGACGGATGAGCGGCGGAGGTTTAGAGAGGTTCGGTGGTCGACTCCGGTGATGCTGAAGCAAACGCTTGGGAAATTTCAGTGTACGCCTCCTAAAGAATGAAGGGATTCTGAAGCAGCACTCAGCAGATTTGAGATAAACGAATTGAAAGGCGAGCAACTGCATCAATATGTGTCAACCGTCAGATTCTGATTTGTGAAAACATCACACCAACGCTGAAGATATGGTAATTAGTCCCAGAGCTCTGAAAGTGATCGGATTGTTCTTTTGGAGACAAGCCTTTTATATGCAAGGCACACGTGGATTTAAAAACATTCGCTTAGCACAAACAAGTTGAAGTATTTAGCCAATACGTTTCTTGCATCCGTTTCAGATGCCTGCGTAATACTTTGTCCGAACCTGAAACGAGTTCTCCATGAGTCGCAAAATGTGAGACAGTTCTTCTCTAGCATTCGGATCGGCCAGCGGCTAATTTGAAGGCGGAAATGTACTAGAAGCTCATTCGTTTACATATGACTGAGGCGATATTACATCTGACCAGTACTTGTTGGATTTGCTCGAAAGACAGTCGTTTACTTTGTCAGCTTCTTTCGATTTTCCAGAAAATTCGGTGATACAACATTCTTCTCTTTTTAGCGGTACATTGTTTTAACAGCTGCGTGGTTGACGTTCCTTATTTGTTCTTCGGTGGTGTAGGATCACTTTGTTATGAGGCCACGTCGTCCAGGGATCAGTCACTTTGTGTATTTAAGTAGGTGGGAACCAGATGTTTTTGATAGAAATTTTGCTTGCAGCATAGTGATTAGGACTGTGGAAACCGAGGACCACGGTCGGCTGTTCATCACTTCCTATGAAATTCTAACTGTTTGATTTGAGTTAGACCGCAGCAGTTTGCAAGTAAAGGGTAAACCGACCGGAGTTTTCTGATCCTTGGGGCAATACATCTCACGTATCATTTGGTTATAAGATGGTGGTTCCGCTAGCAGCGGGAGCGGAGTTTGCATGTAACTCTAACGCAATATAGACTTGTTCTGATGCTCACTGATAAACGACCTGAGAAATGCAATTGAAGCTAGCAGTGAGGTTCAGGCCGAATGGGACATGACTGTGCCGGTTCATCGGTAAGTCCTACGAGAGATACTGAGGCTTGCTGAATTCTGTTTTATCCTAAAAATTTCATGTGATAATGTTGGTTTCTGCGGTGTTCGTCGGGATGTACATGTCTTGTGTGTTGTCTGAGACTAGTGATGCCTAGAGATTCGCGTTCACAGTCTACGCAGTGAAAGGTTGTAAATGGCAAAGCGTCTACTTCCTGTTCTACGAATATGGATCTTCATGCTTTATCACTTTCTGCACACATGTACTCCTATTTTCTTCCCCCCCATGTACCGGTAAATGTTGACATAGAAACGCTGACGGCGTTTATGTTTTCTCGGTCAACCACCGGACTTACTGTTAATGCGAATGAACTGGACAGGTGTCCTGATTGGGGGGGGGTCCAGTTACTGTGAGTTCACGCACAAAATGAAGAAAGCGGGAGTGTGGAAGAACAACGCCAGCCAATCAAAAATGGCGACCAGCTGTTAGATGGAGATTTTGTAAAAGGTGGTGATTAAAACAAGTTATCTGAATGTGTCGAATTTAACCAACCGAATTCCAGAGGTCAAGGTCGTGGACAGTGATAAGAACGAACCAATCAAAACACGATATTGTAAACTACTTTTTCTCTATGAGAAGGGTGTTGCTATTCTAATGACTTCAGATGGCCTAATGCTGTTAATGGTACAATTTTTTCAATACACTATCCAAGCTCTTGACGGAATGTCCAAACTGGGTGGGTTGGTTAGCCAACTCTGGAGTTGCTGGACTCTAAGCCGCTCACGATTTGTACTGAGACTATCCAATCAGTACCACAACTGGATTGCTCAGCGCACCCACTAGCCATGTTTTGCTGCCATTTATTCTGAAAAGCGGAATACATACTTCCAAAAAAGAACAAAAAGGCCAAAGAAGACCAAAATGAAAACAAGAAGGTTTTCGAGAAAGCCGGCTGTTATATATTGGGGTGTTGTGCGCTAATCAACGCTGAGCAGACAACCTGTCCATTTAATCAGAGTGGTTAGGGCAGACAACACTTGGGTCGTCAGAATAAAGTTATCCACTGGATATTTTAGAAATGACCAAAAAGAAGGCAAAACATAATCGTAAAGTGAACCGCTATCCAGGGCGTATGATTACTGGCACGGCGAAAGCCCGCACTACAAGACCGATGCTACTACTCTAGTCGAATGAGCTGTTTTGCGGAACATCAGACGGATCAGAAACACACGGTACATATTGTCGGACGAGAAGGTATTTTCAGCATTACTTTTAATCATAAGTGAGCTAGAATTCATCACAAAAAACGTGTCTACCAAAACTCGAGAGCCCTTCATTTTCTACCAACATTCTAGAAACCACTGGGTCGACATCCATGCCTCTACCACCAAGGGATTCGCGGCTGTAATAATAGTCATGTTTAGCCAGACAACTAGCCCAGCTGTTTGGTACGACCTACGAAAGTATCGATTGGATGCAGACTATTGAATATAACGCAAGTGAGCTAAGATATTCGTGGTAACGTGGCTGGCACACATGTGACCGAATCGACGAGGCTACTGAATAACCTCAAGCTACAGATTAGCTCAATAATCACACACATACTCCTCTGACTCGAATTGCATCGACAGATGCTAACGGACACCATGTGGTTCCGATGGCTGTTTGGGTGTAGTAAATTGATATATATTTTTTATGAGACTAAAACAGCAAGAAGATAACTTGAATGGGAATCATATCAAAGCTGTTCGGATTATAGTTTTCGAGTGTCTTCATGCAAATTGTAAATAGTCTCAGAGATTATATGGGTAGATTGATGCCGTTGCTTTCAAATAGGACTACACTAACTAAGCAAAGAGGAGCGCACAGTACCACAATTATCTAGTGGTTATTTAGACTTTAATTTAGTGGTTGTGTGTGCAACAAATGAAAAACTGTAACCATGAGAGTTGAACCTGCAATCAACAGCGACCATACAAATGATGAGAGATGATGCAGTCATTAAGGAATCAGGTTGCTTATGGTGCGAACAAAAGAGCGATGCAATAGATTTCTTTATCGACTAGAATGTTACGTTCAGAATAAGTAGACCGAGAAGCTCTAAGTCAGCATTTTCCTAATGAGTATCATAGTTCGCGGTGCACTAAGTCGCAGATCTCAAATGTATAAGAAAATGTTTAGAATACGAAAGGGTCGTTGATAGTGAAGCAAAATTTTATTGAGAGGATTACATAACTGGTCTCGTATTACGCTACAAATAACATCGACTGGTTGGTTAGCTAGAGAGGCTGAAATCTTGTGATTGTTGAGCGATCTAATCAAAAGTGTGATTTGTGCCACACAGTGACATGACACTCCGATCAACAACCTCGTAGTATATCTCATGTAATACAGCATCCAACCATAATATTTAAAGCTGTTTTACTCATCACATTGCTGATCTGTCATTAAAGATCTGTGGGTCGCTGGACACCTTTCTTCTGATCAGGACCACTTGGGCTAGTCACCGTTTGCCTGATCTGGTTCACGTCGTACCAACTGATACAACAATCAATCTGCTATTGATATAACATCTTCCAGACGGTGCGATTGGGAAGTACTGATGACTGCTGTTTCTAGAGAGCTCTCACTGGATTATTCTTCCCTAAAACTTTTAAAACTGAAGAGGGAAACGTCAGAATGTTCAGGGCTAAGTATACGAGGCATGTCCGTGAACGATACCAATGCGGAGTTGGTGATATTTGTACTCTGTGAGTTGCTTGACAAAAGTCGCATAGGCGTCGAACGAAAAGATGTAGTTAGAAAACCGCTTCGTTTGATGCGTTTTGCATTCAGACATCGCGGTGGTTGAACACAAGGGATAGGTAGTGGGATTTTTAAAGTATGTTCAACCGACGTGCTGATGAGAGCAACAGTACGCGAAAACTGAAGGCTAACGATGAGAAACTTGAACGGTAAAGCGTCTCGGTGAATCCAAATACTCAGGTTTTTCACGTGATCGATTAAAATATTCGCGTTGGTCTGACCGATCCGTAATATAAACACAATTATTGTTTTGAAAACCCTTGAGGAATCCTTCATAAAGGCTCATCATTTACGAGTGAACATTGTACGTAACTTGATGAAGGACTTGGCGAACAGAACTGTTGAATTTTTCCTGGTATTGTTCAGAGAGATATGGTGCACCTAAAGGAACACCTATGTAGCATGAAAGGCGTCGTATTAGGGATGTTTTGTGAGAGTGGAGAAGCACTCTCGAGGTGGAAGTAGTGATTTACCGTAAAGAAATTTGACGCCAGAAACCCAGTAGATCCAGTGGTATGGTTTTCATCGTGCGGAGGGGATCGATCGCACCGACCTGCGCTCTAAGTTTTTGTTGAAAGTGCCTAACTTTCAAATTCGTAGCTCAGTGATAATACAGAGTATGCGAACAAAGCCACCACTTTCAACTCTTGGGTCAAGTTCCACTGTCACGTTTGATGGACACCCACGTAAGGCAATCCAGCCTTCAGTGAAATTTGGTAGTCTGTTTCGAGAATAACGGTGGGTATCGCAATGGCTTCGGACCATCGAGTGAGGAGATAGGACACACCATCATACTGTTGTGATCCAAGAACGCGGATGGCACAAGGGTTATTTATTCGACCAAGCAATACAGGGGTTAAGCATTGAAACAAGACTTGGAACAAAACCACTCATTTGCACGCGGTATTCAGCCTCAGACCGTCTCGGCTGCCGTAGACGTCAATGCTCAGTTTCATTAAGTAGCAGGGACTCCTATAGGTGATACTGCACTCTGATTTTCCTTCCTGCACTTTTCCTGCGGCTTGTAGCATGTCAAAATATATGCTCCGATCCTACTACTGAATAACAGTTGTATGAGTAGTATGTTACGATCGCTCAACTCCACTGCAATACGTTGACAGAGGACTGACGATGTCAGCGTATACATGTGACGCCTGAGAAGAACTTGCGAGATCACTGGCTATTCGGGGTTGATGTGTAGCAATGGGTTTTGATCTAGTGCCAAGCCAAAACGACTTTGTGCACATTCTGACGTTCTTTCACATTTCATGCCAGACATACCTATAGGAATTGACCCTGAGCACTGTGTAGATGTCATTGTGGGCAATACTGTGTACTGCAATGAAAACACATAGTTTCAGAAGACTCGTATCAAGAAGAAGCGGATGTCAAGCCCTGATATCACAGAACTTCGTGCCAGTTGACGCTAACAGAGGTTAGCCGTTAAGATGAAATGCTGACTGTTGGGGAAAATCAAAAGCAACGGGTTTCCAAATATTGTGCGCTGACCATGGCAATTAAATTGATTAAGTTTTAGTTCCTGGTGTTAGTACTCGAGACAGGGTGACAGCCACAGGGTTGTTTTTACAAGAGACGTGATGTGACAAAATTTTGACGGAAATTGACAGAAAACGATAAATGCAAGATTTCACTAGACGAACATCTTTTGTGTCACTTGCGATCAGTGAAAAACACAGACCGTTTGCTTTCGAGAACTTATCAGGAGTGATGAATGGCAGAGTGGATAACAAATAACTTATGAGTGAACGTGCTATGGTTTTCCCAGTCTGGAAACAGACACCCTGATGAAGAGGTCAACATTTTGCTAGAAAACAAAAGCATATGTGGTGTATGATGCACCAACAATTATACATAGGTCCACAGGTTGGTCAAAATGACGCAATGTAACGACAGCGTCTGGTGTCTCCTTAATGAATCAGGACGATTCGATGGTGCTTTGTGGAATAACACGACGTCATCGGTGACAGGGACACGGAACAGCTGGGTTATGGGCTGCACGAACTGAGAGCATTAAGTAGTAGTTTCTGTAGTGGTTGACTATCTCGTTGAAGCAGAGGTGGCACTGAGCATTGTATGACTTGGGATATATTGAATAACATGTGTTTCATCCATTTTCGGTCAAATACCATGATGACAAACGTGGTGTCCTGAAAATTCTACTGCGGGTTGACCAGGAATGCAGTTTATTGAGTCATGTTGAAGGCAACCAGTTGGTCGGAACTCTGTCTTAGTTTAGTGTGAGTTCTTCCACAGAGAAGCTTTCAACACATGAGTCATCGATGTAAGGGTGCACAAAATCCAGCCCTAGGTGAGGTTGTCGACGAATTTTTAAAAAGTGTTTGTAGCGTTTCTTAATCCAAACGACATACGTAAAAATTCGAATTGGTCGACTGACGTAAATCCTGAAATCTTACTGCTATCCTTTTGAGCTACATGAGTCTGGTGACACGCGCAAAGCAGAGCAATTTCCATGAGCTCACGAATAACACGAAGGCCGGTCATGGTGGTCTGAATTTACGGAATCAGGTAAGTATCAAGTACCGTGGCGTCATTCATAACACTATATTCCCACATGGACATCAGTCATTTCACTTTTGGGAATCAGTTGAAGAGGTGAAGCGAACTGAACTTTCAGAAGTTTGCTAATAATTAGATCTTACATACTGTCACCCTCAGCCCCTACACCTTTCAAACTATTCGGCTATCAGCCATGCGCTTTGGCGGATGCGATGTGTTGTTGCCTAGTACTGGATATAAACGGGTGGAGAACGGTCGGAGATTTACCAGTTAAAAAATAACATGAATTCACCTTATCGTAGGCAAGGAAAACTGATAGCAACCCCTATCGGTTAAAATTCCAGTAACAGCAAACTTTGTCGCTTGGTCGACCAGATGGTAGAGTGAAGAACCAATAGGTAGGTAAAAGTGATGAAGAAGATCGATACCGGTCATTGCCGCTTGGAAGTTGGCAAACGTAAGCAACCAGTAGAAGAGCCAACAAAAACCTAAGTTTTGTGAATGTTAGAGTTTATCCACCACTTTGGTAATGCTATAACTGGTTGTATGGAAATTATGTACGATCGCCTTGCTAAATGGTTTGCTTGGGGTGAAATTACTTTGACTTCGGTACTAGAGTGAGAGCGATTTCGAAAGAAGTATGGACAACTGGTAAGACAGACTACGTTCGTAGTCATTGGGCTACACTATTTAGTGAGTATACTGATTTTCGAAGCTGTTAGTATTGTCGAGTGTATTCGCTGAAGTTCTGTTGGAACAAGCAGCTTTCCGCATTGAAGTTCGGTTAGGATAGGTTAAGTTCTCGTTATCTAAGACGATCATGTTGTGGAGTGTGCACAGACCAGCTAACTTGAGCATTACTCCATTAAAACTTTGAGTTAATTAATGAGAGTATCAAGCTGGCAATCCAGCCTGCGATAGTACATTGGCTACTTGGAATGAGTTGGGAAATCGTTGCACACCAAGCCTCCAACTAAAATCAGCTGATCGTGATGCTATCGTTAGCGGGCTAAGACTAAGGATGTTATGCCTATCCATAGACAGTATTTAGACCCATATCTCCTTAAGAACCACTTTTATCTATATCCTGCTCATTAACTGGTAAGTGTTATGAGAATCTGGAACGGCACGCGACCACTGTGCCCAGTTGAATTTGAAACATGGACAGTAAGTTGACGATCGGACTTTCAATTGTTTGCTGCCCATTGTGGTGTCTGGCAACCTCAGAATATTATCCGCCTCGTTAATGATATGATGTTGAAGAACTATGGGAACGATTTAGAATCACAGTAGCCTCTAGTCATAAAATAACACAAATTAGGATTGTTTTTTCTAGACGGGGCAAAAAGTGAGGCTGGGGCATATACCGAAACATAAGACAACGTACCACTATGAGTCTCCAGCATAATGACAGTAGATAACAACTCATTTTGTGTACACATATAATATACTATAACATTATTGAGCTGGTGACTCACTTGTACAAAAGGTTTATCCGCCAGAGAAAAAAATAGGTCGAAGGTGGTCCAGCAAATTGGGAGGAGATGCATTAAGTCGCGAATGTACACAAAATCTGTTGCAACATAAAAAGGCCAGTGAAAGTGAAACTTCATTGAACCGACTACACAACTGGTCACCTGTTACCCTAGAAATAACACCGACGGGCAATTGGTTAGAGATTGATAACCGGCCACCGATAAGTGATTTAACAGGAAGTGTTCATAGCTCGATTCGCGCCACACAGAAACATCGTCATGCGATTCTTTTAATGGCATAGGTACAGTATACGACTTTTTGTTTCAGAGCTACTTTTGGTAGATCATGGGAACATCAACGTCACTACATGATTACGAAATACAATGAATACCTATTTCTGGCCTGTAATTCAATACAGTATCACTTCTGTAAAGCTCAGCACAGAAAATTCAGTAGGAACAGAAGCAGTAACAATAACCAAAGTATACTTGAAATATGCTAAATGCGATATCGAAAATTCGAGTAAGAAACGCATATGGCATGTTGCTCTTTACATTCTCTGATTTCCACACTACAAATGGTTGCGTTCTTGGATTTACAAGATTTACACTGTAACAACCCGAGAGCTTTTAATCTTTTTAAGGATTTTGGTTATAACTGGTATACTGTGAATATACCCGGTTTAGTTATGAGAAGAAACGCGTGACAAACAAGCTCGTTTTCGAACTTGATCATTTTTCTGACTCACCCCATTTACTGTTTTCAGATTATTGTTAGCCTTATGGTCAAACACAGAAAGCTGGTGTTGTTCGCTACTTTGTCGTTCTCATGACTTCATTGGGTATTTTCGAACGAATCTCTAGCAATGACACTCACTCTATACGAAAACTCCACGATCAACTCTGTCTTCATCTGCAAGAATGATAATTCGGTTATTTTCTCTCGGTTGTCTCAAACAGAGACGCAGCCAGTAACAGTGGAGAGTTGGTTCAAGACTACATACCAAAAAAATATCTTTTTCACATTCTAGCCGTCAAGGCCGTAACCAGATATGTGGTTGTCTATGTCGATATAACAACTGGGGTACAAACTTAGATCAAAGTAATTGTTTAAATAATTACAGGCTGTACACATAACCAGTAGAGTGAGTTCAAGTTTTTCAAGCAAACTTGAGAACTGACTTCTGTTGTGTCATCTAAACTTTGCAAAATCTTTCTTCACGGTTTGCTAATTGTTTTCCAACTGTAACTCTGGACTTTCTTCGAGGTTTATTTAACTCTCATTGTGCTCAACGTACTCGTTATAATCTACTGAGGCAGTAAGCATGCACTCTTGATCATTACTACCCGTAATTTTTTAAACCAGTAGTCTTCTAAAACTCACTGAATCGAATTATTTTTTGTGTTTTAACAGCGTATGTTCTGTGATTAGGTTATGCTTTACATTACCAACTACTTTGTGTGCGTGTTCATAGAGAGAGAAAAAACAATTACATTTCAGTTACTGTTTACAGTAAAAACGAATAACTGAATATAAAAAACTCATAGGGAACAGTGTAACGAAATCCAATCACAAGCAATCATTGCATATGACATCCGGTGGACTGGGAAAGAATGAGAAACGAAAATTGTATCCAGAATGTCCCCACACAGATCGTTTAATAGGTTTAAATGTTAGTGTATCATTATCAGCAAGTTACATTTCATATGGCGGTGGAGCAGTTGCTTCCGTAGGGGATTTGGAAGAAACGGTCGGATTAGGACGATGCTGGTAGCCGGGAATCACCACACCACCAAATGGTTGGTGATAGTTGGTTACTGCATGTGGTGCCATGGGATTTACGGGAGGAATCCTTTGCTGTTGCGTCTTCACGTAACCTAAAAAGGGTAGTGAACCGAACTGTTGTTGTGAATCACGGGGGAGAGGTTGTTGCGTTACTGATGGCTGCATGTTTGAGACACTAGCAGTGTTTTTCACTGCACAACAGTAGCACAAATCGGCGCATGCCACTACCATGTGAACGATGCACAACACTCCGGCACCTACATCGATCGCTGCCAACGTGAAAATACTGAGTTGCCCTTCGTGAAATTCTTCATACTGCACAAAGCCGCTTGTTCCCACAGCCAAGCAGATTATTAGGGAGCAAAAGTACAACACTAACGAGACAGTGAGACATTTGCGTGACTGAGTACATCCGGCTGCAATAGCGAGTATAGAGGGTACTGCAACAGCACTGGCTGCAATGTATCCAGTTGGTAGCAAATCTTCTGGCCAATTCCAACGGCTACTCGACAGTACATCCTGCGTGAACAAAATTTGCAAAGTACACAACGTGACACCGACCAGTAAAGAAATTAGACCGGACGCTATGTGATAGATTGCATGTTGAACGGCTATTTTCTGCATTTTACGTGTTGCCAATAGTGGATGAATAGGCGACCTGCGTTTGGAAGCAAACAACTTGATAATGCGACCGTTTAATGGGACCAATGGTATTCGGGTATCGAAGGCGATGAGCTCGTGATTTGAATTTGCCAATCAGTTTGAGGAAATGTATGCGCGTGTGCTCGCATTCATGTAACTGCACGCGAGCCTACATGTGAATTTGCTGAGTGCGTCGATGGGTGAACGTGCGCATATCTCTCCAATGGGTGGCATCTGCAACAGGCAGCGTGGGCGGTTAACGATCAGATCGCAGTTGGCTGAATGACCAAAGTTAACGAGCACGTGCCAATGTCTATCTGAGACCGAATAGAGGGTGTAGTCGGCACAGTCACACAAGTGGAATACACCGAACTGTCAGTGAGACAAGACTGATCCGACGAGCGCTCAACACTGACGTGGCGAATTATCTCACCAGCATGAAGTTGGGAGGTGTGGAATTACCTGACCGTAAAGTTTACGCAGAATACACCTTGACATTGTTTGACAAAGCGCCTCTATCCATCTGAAACAAAAAGATTGCTAGTAGTGGTGATAACAATACACGTGATCAAGCCGGCCATAGAAAGCTTTGAGTTGAAAAAACGTGAGAAAGGATACACATAAGGTTAGGGATTAAGACACACTGTGTTAACACCGTTCACTCGGACAGAACACGAATCGATAGGTTCGGCCGATGGACAACTGAACAAAAATAACGCACGCATTAGCAAATGATAGCTCATACGCAACCACGCATGTTAGGTAGACACTTCCACACGTTAGGCATATTTACAATATCTGGACTGATAACCTCTAGCGGTTTGATTTTGTCAGTCCAGTTGCGGACAGGCCCAGTCAACGATTGGTCGATTAGCTACTACGCCCCATTAGTGGAAACTGTATTGGCCTCCAACCGTGAACGAACACGATGTTATTGCATGTGATTAGTGTGGCGTACGGCCGGACGATCATCAGGGAGTTCAAAATTAGATACCTGTGAAGTTGTACTGTGGGTTGTCAGACTTGGTCCTGTAAGAGATTGACGAAAATAGGGTCCTCCTGTTGGAAGTTGCGTGGAGTATTTAATGAGCAATGACCTCTTGTCTCTTACCGTTTCATTCTGTTGATGGGCCTATGGACTGTACATGAACAGACACGCCCATAGAAAGTCTCCAGTATGGTCAGTAAATGAACCGTCCACTGTAATAACTTCACCCACTCAAGCAGAAAGTCGACTGACAAATTGTTGAAGGCATATGGGGGGATAATTATCACGCGTGCACTAACAGATACTCGGTCAAGTGCAACCATACAAAGCAGAGCACTCGCCGACACTGTCACACTCAGGGGAATAAATAATCTAAAGAAAGCAGGTCAAGACCAAGGGGCAATTTTGATTACAGTCAGTCGCTTCAATTAAACCTTGACCTAGATCATTCAAAGTAAATCGATAGAAGCGTTGAATCGTTAAAAATATTAAAGTTGCGTACCTACCGGGCATTTCCGAAATGAAAGGAAAGGTTACCTACTAATTTACTGTTCCAATACTCAAGTCGAACAAAATGATTTCCCATTTAATGACCGCAGATGTTTTGTGTACAAGGACTATCTCGAATAGGATGATTGGAGTGAACAACAAGTGGAGGGTACCAGCGAAACATAAACACTTGCCCCAGTACAGACAACACTCTTCTGCTGAAACTAAGTGACCAAATATATACAGTCTTCGTACAAAACTGGCACTTACTTTATCCAACCTACTAATTAGTCACGTGACAGGAAGCTCCAAATTGGTAAGGTCATCTCATTAAAGATCTTCGGGTCAACATAGATCGGTCGTTTACCGTTATTTACAGGGTTTTACTGGAACCGGTTAAAGCTTCAAAGCCGTTACAGACACTTTTTAACATGCTTACAATCTAGCATTAGGCAAGTCAAATGTTCATACTTTGAGGTAATGTGATTTCTGTCTCGAATACGAAAAACCGTATCGCTTCTCGATTATGGATACCTTTATGTGGACGTTAATGCCCATACAGATGAAGTTCCATCTGTTAACATCAACTATCGTTATGGTAGGCTAAATGTACTAAGTACAAGCTTTACAAGCGTTATGTGGATGATATTTTTTGTCTTCTTCCAAACGATGATGATCCCCAGGTCATACTAGATGAGTACACCAAAGCACACCCGAGTATAAAGTTCACCGTCGAGCTAGAACATTACAACAGACTCTCATTCCTAGACGTAGCATTGTTTCATCGATCAGAGGGAACAATTTAAAGATTAATTCATAGAAAAAAGCCGTGGACGGGTCAATACACACAATTTCACAGTTTTGTCCCGTTGAAGTACAAAAGAAATTTGGTACGTTGTCTGTTGAACAGAGCGCAAAAGATATGTACACCGGACACTCTCCAGGAGGAAGTAAGACATATTCGAGAAACTGCCACTGGGATCCATAGACGAAAATCTGCATTCCGATACGGAAGTTGAACTCGTACAGACAGCAGAGAAAAAGCCGATTTTCATCAGTCTCTCTTACAAAGGTGAGGTTAATTATGGAATAATTAGCCGTAGGCTTTCAAACACGGTCGAGGGTGGCTACCCTGCAGCGAGACTTATTGTGTCATTTGACACCAGCCCAGTATTAGTGCCACACCCTAAGGATAGCTTGCCCAAGTTATCTTCGTCTTTCTGTATCTACTCTATCACCTGTTGTTGTCAAGTAAGTTACGTTGAGAGGACCACAAGGCGGTTATCGGAGAGGATCCGTGAACACCTACCGAAATGGCTACGCAACGGTTCGAGAAAGCCTATTTCCATTGCGATTGGCTCCCACTTACTTAATACTGGTCATCAAACAAATCCGGATGAAGCGTTCCGAGTCATTTACAAGGTTTGTCAAACCTGCTCCAGAGCTGTCAGAGTGCGATTGTTATCAACGGCCGAGGCTACTGCTATCAGACTCCACAACCCTTGCTTATGTGCCCAAAAACAATTCGTACAAACCCTCCACTTCCCCTGGCCAATCATTCCACATCCACTTGAAATCCAAACAAGCGTGAACCACTTGACACTGATGAACACATGTTTCATGACAGGCATGTGTACTACTCCATCACATTCACCCACCCTCTCCCAGTAGACTGTAATCCGCACCACTCCTGTGCTTTTTTGATGACCTATTTGACACTTTATAATTTTCATACATAACTCGCACGTACCCTATGTAATTGTAATAGCCTGATGAAAATTACCGGAAACAGCTGTTTGCAAAAACTGACTTCTTATGAATTCTACGGGAATCTGGAGAGGACTAAATGTACCTGGTTTATTGTTCAAAGGATGATGCTCAGGAGAACGGGGTAAAAAATGGCGACGTAGCAAACAACACATACTATGGGGCATACAGATTTATTAATTATGGGTGACTTGGCGTAACCAAAGAAAGTGAGTTTGAACTGTCATATAGTTGCCGTAGAATCCATAATTACTATCAGTGACATTTCATTATAGATCATCCAATTATCTACATAGTTATAGTCTACCGATGTAAGTTTGCAGGGAAACCACATTCTTTTTGAAAACTACACAAATGCCTAAAGCGTTCTGAACATTAATCGAGGCCGACAACCGTAAACACCTTGCCCATAACGGTCAGAACGCTGAAAAGTGATGGCATCCAAAGCAACCTATTTAAATCTCAAAGTACTCGGAGTCAGAAAGACTTCCAAACTGCGAAAACTGTGGTTGTTTTCATTTAATCAACTGTTCCAACCGCTTTACAAACTGCATGATTTTGAACGGTTTATTGTTGCTTCGGTTAACAGCTCTTGAAGGTATGACACCGAGTGAATAAAAATGAACTGCACTACTTCAGACTTTAGAAATGTGGATACTGAACAGGAGAGTTAACAGTGATCTCCTACTTGTACAGTGGTATCTACCCTACAAATGACTTACGTTAGCATTGGCAAAATCTCGCGGTCGCAGCGACACTAATTTGTGAATGTTAATTTCGGTCCTATACTTCTTGACGCCGGTCTGAAGCAACCTTCACGTTCTACGCAGTTGTAGAAAATCCAGTTGAGACAATGGCTGAGGAAAACACGTTTGCCTATTAAGTCGGGAGTGTTCTGTGATAAACTTGAAACCAAACGATAATGACTGAATGCCGCAGCTGCGTCGGACATTGAAATTTTTAATTCAACGCTGTTAGTGACAAGAAAAGGCAACTGAAGTACAGTTTGTAGAAGGTCAGGTAGTCGAATGTTAAAACTCAGTATGCAACTTGGAAAACTGGATAGGTCAAATAGCAACAGTGAAAAAGCTGTATAGGTAACACAGTAGAACACAAAAAGGATGGTACACGAATGTGAGGTTTTGAATCTGCGACGAACTTAAGCACATAGAATAATTGATGTGATAATGGACTGCCGAGACGTAATAACGATAGAATAGGAAACACCATAAACAAAAACCTATAGGAATGAACGTACTTACAAGTAAATAAAAGGGCTCAAATGTCAAGTTCCTGAGCTACACCGAGAGCTGTGCCTTCGTAGCTGGTAAAACACAACACTCTTGAACATGCTGTTACTGACTGTGATTCCGGGCTAGCCAAAGTCCAGGTTTTTCGGAGATGGATCGTTCTAAGCCAAAAAGGTCATGTGGGAATGTGTTGAAAACTAAAGATATTCTCGTTACAACTAACCCCTTCTAACCGTTTCGTCCTTCGACTGCTGGATTTCGGTTGTTTTGTATTACTTATAGTCAGTTGACAAAACGATGACAATCCAATAGGTGAATGATTTGTTGTTGAGATTTACTGATCAGGTGAGGCAGTCAACCATGCGAACCGATAAATGCGAACAAGGCTCTCATATGTAACCTGTTGGTCCATCATCATGTTTACTTTAGTTTATCCTATCAGCCATCAGGCAACGAGTGATTGGGCGTGACAGACATTCTTCACTGAGTAGACAGAGCTGTAAGATTACACACTTCTGGACTTCCTAATAGAATAAGAGGGATGGGTATCTGTACGCGTGTGCTATCCGAATCTAATCACAATGTTATACACCTAGATAGGTGTGGTGAAAATCTACTCGATTCATCGCTTATCCAAACCCCGACACAATAAGAGTTCTAACAAGGGACCAGTCAAAACGTCGCGTTGGAGATACTACATCAGGATTGGACAAACAGTCTCAATGTTACGCCTACTGTTATTCGCTTATTTCTTTGTTCCGGATTGCACCAATTAACGTTCAGTTTGTGACTTTGTATGTGCTAATACGATCAGCCAGTGATGGATTGCGATTTCTTTAATACTGTTGTACATTCATAAATTCGGCCTCTTGTCTCATGGATAGTAACTGCTTACTGCAACAGGTACGAGGTCTTCTTATTGCTTGCGTGGGAGGTTTCAATCCAAGTACGATTTCTAGGCCTATTCGAAGTCCCTAATTCCGAGTATTACAATAGGTTTCAGATATACTTCTGCGCAATGGTCATGTAATGAATTCGGCATAATTCGGCCGTTCCAACGGTTTGACACCAACAGTATCAAAAGATGTTAGTTGCGGACATTAATCAGACTGAACAAATGACTGTTCATTGTGGATTTGTAACCAATTAGATTCACTGTTTTGCAATCACCTGTACATGACAATCAGCAACAGAAATGATGGTAACAGAATAAAATTCGCGAACCATGAGTTAAAACCGACGTATGCTACAATCACTTGGTCCATAGTTCGAGAGAATGGGCATTAAGCACATCCACCCTGACATTAATAACATAGGTGGAAAACAACTGTCCGCCTGACGTGTTGCAAACGTGACAACAAATCTCAACTGCAAACGCGATAACCAAAGTGTGTTTCTAACATTTTATCTAAACTACATTAGTTAGGAACGACTACAATAACCTCTGTTTAATATGCTCCCGAAAGGGATCGTCATCTATTGATAAATCACTTATGACAAGTAGGGGATTTTGATTTTTCATATAAACTGAAAATCATCCACAGCTGCTCGCAGCCGTCGCATTCTCATAGACTTTCCAGTAAACCGCTCTCTAAAACAAGCACTAGACTCGAGTTTCGCTCTCATTATAGCTCGTCAGTAGTACATATCCTTGCCACGGTCGGGACTGGAACTCAGGTCAAGCTTTCATGAAGCAAGCGTGTTGACCACTGCATCACTGACCTCACGTTGAGCATGGCCAGCACGCCCAGCCACCTTCGCTTGTGAGTAATGATCAGATTGCCCGATCGCCTCGAGAGGATATACAGTAACTGTCATATTGACAAATTACATAAAATGACGAGTTCAAAGGACTCCATTTATTTTCTGGCTTCAGTGAAAAAGACGGACCATGAACGATAGAAATTTACAGAAGACGCATGGTAAGCGTAGATTTCAAACTAATTACTGTATTATTCATATCACGTCAGTGTTAATAACACTGACATTTAGTCACTTATGTTAAAACATAAGTTTCAGTCATAAAAACGAAAATGTAATGTACAAAATAAAAAACGCAATCTTTGTTTACAGTCATTATTGAACGGTAGCAGTTTTTAGCATTACGGTGATTGTGTATTGTTCATACTTTCACACTCACTCTGTCCCACAAGGAATGTGCTCTAAAGCTGAGAACAACACGCGAAGCGTGAGAGAACTAACTGTTTTAGATAGATCTCGTTTTTACAGGTGATGACCGATAATCGTGACAGATCGAACTCGATAGTTCACCACTTCACACAATGCTAGTGTGTGTTAAAAGCGCGAAATGTGGCCGATTGCATAGTATTGTGAGCCAAGATCGCGGATGGCACAAGGGTTATCTATTCAAGGAAGCAACAAGTGGGTTATGCGTTTCAACAAGACACTAAATAAAACACTCATCTACCTACGGTACTGGGCCCAAACGGTCACGGTTACCACAGACGCCAATGCGCAGTTCCTGTACGTTCCTTTACGTCCCAAGAACCATTTCAGTCGTTGCTGCACTACGATGTTTCTTCATGTATTTGTCCTGCAGCTACTTCAATATCAAAATATATGCTCTGGCTCGGCTAATGAATAGCAGTGGTGTGAGTAGTATAGCATGATCACTCCTCCTTACTACAGTAGTTCATACTATCTTTTTCCTCAGATGCATCTTCGGTCGCTCAAGTTGAGCTCAAATTCAATTGGGATAATTGCTGTACTCTATACTGAACTTTTATCTAAAAAGATTGCGTCATCCTCAGTGTGTGACAACTGGGATGTTTATCACGAAGAATTCAAAGCCTTTGCAGTATACTATATATATAGTATACTATAGAATATATATATGACTGAGCTGTTGATAAATTCGGTCTATACTGCAAGTCTTGATATCATCTCTGGGTCGAGATGAACTGAGCGCTGCAAAGGCTTTAAATTCTTCGTGATAAACATCCCAGTTGTCACACACTGAGGATGACGCAATCTTTTTAGATAAAAG
>JTDE01002968.1:36234-87305 GCA_014338405.1 Paragonimus skrjabini miyazakii | reverse complement strand
CCGGTCGAGCGATGACTCATTCGGTCGCCCACGCCGTTCTCCATCCGCTCACCGTGGGTGTTTGAACGCACCTCCCCCCTGCGTTGGGGTATTCCGCCGAGAGCTGGAATGCTCGTACTTCCTGCCTGACAATCCCCCACACTATTACCGCCGTTTCATCACTGATTTTGCTGGCATTTCCACTCCCCTGACCAGATTGTTACAAAATTGTTACAAAAGTTCGCGTGGACAGAAAAGTGCGATCATGCTTTTAAAGCACTACGCGAACCTCTGTGCACGGCGCCAGTGCTAGCATTTCCTGATCTGTCGCTAAAGGCCTGAGAGTTTGTCTTGGATACCGACGCAAGAGACTGTGCAATTGGAGCGGTCCTCTCGCAACGAGGACAAGACGGTAGGGAACGAGTGATAGCTTACGGTAGCCGGTGTTTGAGTAAATGTGAGGGGAATTATTGTACAACAAGGAAAGAAATGCTTGCCATAGTATTATTCGCTCGACAACTTCGGCACTATCTGCTGGGAAAAAGGTTTATTGTACGCACGGACCATCGACCCCTCCGCTGGTTGCAAAACTTCAAAGACCCGGAGGGACACTTGGCTCGATGGCAGGAGATCCTACAGGAATACGACTTCCTGTGCGAACACAGACCCGGCAGACGACATTCTAACGCGGATTCACTATCGAGGTGCCCCGCGCGCAATCATGGTGACTGTCCGTCCTGTACTACGCAACAAGTAGCGCTAATCAACCTGCAGAGCGCGGAATACAGCCACTGGCAGCAGGTTCAAGCGGCAGATCCTGAGACTGCGCTAATTTACAAAAGGTGCCAGAATAACGGAGAGAGACAAACAAACAAAGAAATAGAAAGAAAAAGTTATGAATCCCGCTGTCTTTGGGTGTTATGGAAACAGCTTAGGATGGCGGAGGGAGTATTATTTATCCAATACGGACTCGCTTACATAAGGAGGATTGTGGTCCCCCAGTCCATGGTACATGACGTCCTAACAAACCTGCACCGTGAGCTCGGTCATGTGGAAATAAATAGACTGGAGGCGGTCGCACATCAGCGGAGAGATGTCAGATTGTTATACCAATCGTGTGAAAAATGCGGCGCCTTCAAAAATCTTCAAATTGGACGTCGAGCACCGTTACAATTTATGACTGCAGGATATCCAAACGAGTTGGTTGGCGTAGATATTGTGGGGCCGTTGCCTGAAACACCTCGTAACAATCGACACATCTTGGTCCTAGTAGATTACTTCGCCAAATGGTGCTAGAACAAATGGATACATGGACAGTAACAACGGCTATTGTCGACCACTGGGTGTGCTTTTGGGGAGCCCCTGGCCAACTCCATTCAGATCGAAACCCTTGCTTTGAAAGCTCTTTGGTTCACGAGGTGTGTAGGCTACTAGGAATAGATAAAACGCGAAACACAGCTTACCACCCGCAGGTCAATAGGCAGGTAGAAAGGACGAAATGGTCCCTCAAAAGTCTCCTCAAGGCTTTCATAGAAGATAATGTCACCGAATGGGACTCAGCTATACCGAAGTGTATGTTAGCTTACCGCAATGCTATTCATTCATCAACTTATCAAACCCCACGTTTTCTCTGGACCGGGGCAAGAACTGAGATTACCCTCAGATGCCAGATTGCCGGTTACGCAGCAACTGCAACTTCCAGTTGCACAATACGTAGGCAATCCTCTTGACACACTGCGACGAGCATAACAGATCGCGCGAACACACCTGGAGACATATCACAGATATCAGAAGGTCTACTATGATAAGAAGGTGTTCGGAGCTCCCCTAAAGGTTGGCGAAAGAGTATGGCTGCACAACACGGTTCCGAGCCCGGGAGTCCCGCCGAAGATGCACAAACAATGGAAAGGGCCGTATGTTGTCGAACGAATACTTTCAGAGGTAACTTGTCAGCTTAGTGAACTGACAGACAACCAATCATGGTTCATTTCAACCGACTAAAGCCATATACACCAACTGCAGTCCGTGAACCACCACCGGACGCTCCCGAGGTCGGGATGGAAGCCAAAGTTGCGAGCATGTTAGATATAGGTGCGACCGAAATCAGCTGGCGTGCATTAGTTGAGTTTGAATTGGTGACGGAGCGTGCTGCTGTGTCGTCGGCGCCGTTTTAGTTATCGTTTGTGTAAGTCGTGTTCATGGCTTACTGGGCCTTTGGCTCATGCTTGTTTCTTGTTGTTTTCCTTTACAGGACCTTCGCTGGAACCCTTTACTTCGGAAGAACGCTGTCCCCTGGTGTCTCCACATTATCCCAAAGCTGGTTCACAGGCGTAACGGACAACCAAAGTAGAGACGGCCAGCTTGCATGTTACAATATCACTGGGTAATGCTGTTTCTTTATAGTGGTGATAGATTCAACTGCGTGATCACTGTAATTCGTGGGATTACGCCTGTGGCTATGTATGGGGAGAGATGATGTAATCCAACTTTCGGAAAACTGGTGATAATCGTGTTATTTCCTTACTGTTCGACAGTGCAAAAGGCAACTTGCTTGTATGGTAAAAAGAACCATGGTTTCTGTGTGCTTACTTACTAATTACAAGTCCACCAATCTACCGTCGTGAATAGGTGGAGCATTTGCCCCATCTATCTAGCTCACAATACAAATTGTGTGCAGTATGTGCTCTTATCCCCCATGTGCTGTGTCCTTAAGAGGTATATGAAGTCGCCTGATTGTCGCTCCTGCTTGCTCAGCCAGTAAGTTGCGACCACTGGAACGAGAGCAGATGTTTTTTCTGACCAAATGTCTCAGACTGAATGCGGAAAATTGTCCGATCAGCTGGTTTGTGTCTCGGAGATAGGATGTATGATGATTCCGTTCCGGCCGGCTCAGTCTCACCTCCTGTGCATTGGCAAACTCTGGAATCACACCGTACACAGGGTTTCAGTAAATGAGTGCATGTCATCTGGGGGGTTCGCAAAGCCTGGCGATAAGCATCATGGATGAGCAAACATTATTGGAGCATATGCGTGATCTAGTCAGCCAGTTGACGCAGAACGAATCAAGTTATTTTAGTGGTGGAAGTTTTCGGACAATTCATGTCTTTAGGGCCTCTCCACAACATGTGGGCCGATACGTTTGCCTACAGGTAACTTGTTCGAGATTCGACATTCACTTTTGAGTGGTCGTCATCCTCTACAGTTAAAATTTCCCAGTGATTGTGTCTACTCAAGTAGCAAGTGGTGTTGTTCCAAAGAGATATTTTCCGAAGCACATGCCTTTGACATAGGTGGAGAAAATACAGGTTTGTTTGAAAGTAAACTTTTCTGCTACAGCAAGGGTTGATCGATTTTCAGCCTAGTAGAAAGTTGTCATTGCTACTCTGTGCTCGCAGTAACACTAATCGTAGGCAAACGCTCTCAAGAAGGGTCGAAAGTCCGTTTAACGAAAGAGTACCATTTTATACTAAGGATCATCTGTTCCAAAACCTTGTGTGAATAAAATCAAAAAGTTTAAGCATTACTATCAATATGTTTTAAATCAGCAATTCAGAAAAATAACATTATATTGTGCTATTTCTTTGAACATATGAAAGTGGTTAACAGAAAAATCTATTTATATAACTATGCTATAACACTGCTATGTGCAATCGTTGAATTCACAGCAACGTAATTTATCACTAAACTGTTTTAATTTGCTATTAAGTTCTAAAGATATGAGCGTTCGGAAATGTTCTCGACTGGAAAAGCTGAATTTCTACAATTGAGTCGATCCATTCCGTTCAACATTGCCTATAGATTCATCTTCATTGACAAGTTGTATGAAATCGGATTCGGGACCGCGACCTGCATACAACACTTCATAATCAAGGGAAACGACTAGAACGCATACTTACGATAAGTATAATAGAGGCATTTGGGGACTTTTGAGTCTGCTGTCCACACCAAGCGAAAACAATATTGGTCTTTTTTCAAAGTGGCCTACTTTGTACTTTATATACTGATCGTGTAGATGATTAATACTGATAACCTAAGAGATTTTCTGTTGGATCTGTTGAAGTTTGTCTGATACGTTTGTCATATTTTGTTTGGCATGATGTGGAGCGATGAGTCCGTTGAAGCATCTTTGGTTTACTTGTAGAAAGCCGATCCTTAATTTGCCCTTATTTGTCTTTGCTGTGTGCAGTAAATAATCATGACTAATTGTGTACCATCACTGCACACAAAATATTTGCCTTCTTCTTTTTTATAACTAACCTTGCTTATCTGTTAAAACGTCCTTCTTGGTATTGTTGGACACGTTCTCATCTTCATCTGTACTTCATTGTTTGAATGACTTCACTTCCCGTTGAATGGTAGCTGTTTGTGGACTCGTGTTTAATTACTCCATTTTGAACGCCTTTGCTTGATAATTTGTGTATCCGGTTGATTCACATTCAGGTTGAGCTAGTACCTTAAGCGAAATCTTGCTAAACAGTATCGTATAAGTTGCAATCCTTTCGATCGCCTTTTCTGACGTTTTTTAACTTGGAAGACAGTCCCTTAACCTGACCGTCTGAATTGATGTTATTGGAATTGTCGAGTATGCGTTACTGGATGAGTTACTCTAAATCACCAGGAACGATTTCATACTTTGTCCTGCAGTTTCATTCACTCCTTTTGTTGAATAAAACGGTTACCTTTCAAATAAGACTGGAAATTTTGAAACAGATGACAGTGGCAAAAGGAAATGTTCGCAGAATCAGTTTTAGATCATCACTGACGTTAACATTCTGCGTACTAAACGTTCAGATACATTAACTAAGAACAGAATGTTGGTGACTGCATCGATCGAAGCGATTGCCAGTTCAAGCGCAAACTCACACAAGGACCGTCTTTTAAAGTCCCTTCCATATAATGAGTATTTCCGTGTAATGCCAGCTTCAGTGGCCCTCGGGAAAGTGGTTCATCTACAGTGGATCTTTTCCTTTGGCAGAGCAAAGCAACTTGTGGATTGAATGTATATGACGGTCAGTTTATCCTATACATATTCCACATGCACCGGTGGATTTTGGCGGTGTGATACTTCGGAGAGTTAAATATCAAGTGATAACTCGACGTCCCGTGTTGTTCAGTCACAGTGAAATGACTAAATCAAAAACCAGAAAAAGAATCTGAAAGTAGTGAGAAACTTCAGCCACGAAATTTAGAGTCACCTTAATAAATGTGAGAAGTAGACTTTTCAGTACATCTCTCTCGTACTGGTAATAACCATAACAATAAGAGCGAAGTATACAGAAATCGACTCCCGAGGGTGAATAACAAAATATACACTGCAGTATACCGTTCACATATGATAATTCAGTCGTGCCTAACGTGAGTTCAATGGCGCAGTGGTAAACACGGTTGCCTCATGAACAGCGTGTCCGTGGTTCAAGTCCCGGCAGTGGCGATGATATGCACTACTGACGAGCTCTAATGAGAGCGAAACTCGAGTCTAGTGGTTCTGCTTTTCGAAAGGGGTCGACTGGAAAGTCTATGGGAATGCGACGGCTGCGATCAATTGTGGGTGATGTTCAACTTGAAATAAAACAAATTCCCGACTACTCATCAGCAATAGTTGTTTTGTATTCACCTATGGGAGTCCATTGTTGGTTCATCAATAAACCTGGTTCAAGTACAAAAATCATTTTCATACCACCATCGGTGTTGCGAGGTTAAATGTCCAGAGAACACCCGTGAGATTTATTCACTAGAACATCCAGAGGTTTCATATATAAACCATATCCGTATAGGCCTCTCTCCTGCAATCTAACTGAAGATTCAACTGCATCGAATTGGTCTTCAAACACTATGTGGTCGTGTGAAACCATCGGTAAACTTACATGTGGAACTTGAAGATAAACATTAACATGTAGAAATAAACAATACTTAGTCTAGCTTAAAAAATTCACGGCTTTTCGCGCGTTACAGTAAACGGGGTAGAAGACTTGTAAGCTTTCTTCGTTCGGACAGTAAAACTAACTATCGAACTCTCTTGTAGCCACTCATGTTTCACAGCTAACGGTGTGTGTGTGAAAAAGTTGGTGTAAACTTGGTCCTAACCTAAATAAATTCACCAAGGGGTTTGATTCTGACATCATTACTCAATTCACATGGATACACAACAATCACACAAAAATTAGAAGTAATTAGGTACTATTTACAACGCATAACAAATGACACATCTGGTACATTCATAGTATAATCGGACGATCGTTAACCGTAGGGTTTACAGTTCGTTTTCTTACAGGTATGACAAATAACGTTAAGCTTGTAAGCTAGGAGCCGTAGCTAATATGCGTCTGATGGTCAAAATTTACCAGAAGTGACTGTTGTCTGCGTATCCAGTAAACCCATCCATACAAGTCAATTCGAATCAAGAACTCCTACTGTAGGAATGGCAGATGCTAAAGTTTTCAGTTACTAACTCTCACACTAAACTCGAGTTTCGCCCTCATTAGAGTTAATCAGTAGTGCATGTCCTTGCCACGGATGGGACCAGAACTCCGGCCATAGTCAGTGGCTCAGCGGTTAAAACCGTTGCCTCATGGAAGCGTGGCGAGTTCTAATCCCGGCAGTAGCAAGGAGCTCTAATTAAAGTGAAACTCAAGTCTAATGCATCTTTTCGAAAGAAGCTGGCTGGAAATTCTGTCTGAATGAGAAAACTGCGATCAAACGAGGATAATGTTCAACTGTTGTGAAAAAGGAAAATCCCCTACAAATCATCAGTTACTCTCACATTATTTACGCTACTTTGCTCGCTAAATTTACCAAAGCATCTGGTAACCTGAGATCGAATGATCTTCTGCACTTTTCCTATAGTTGATTTTTGCATCCGTACCTATCTAGTGTATTCTCTGAGTCTGAGATAAACAGCACAAATAAATCAGAGCTGGCTTACTGATTATACAGGTTAATTTTATTTCGACACCTGGATGTTGAACATTGTTTTGTTTTCTATCCGTTACACGGATGCGACATACATACGATTCTCTCAGTAGGACGAGTATAGAATCCTTCCGGCTAACAATGTTATCCATTATCCCTGCATAACAAATATATGCAATGAGAAATAAGTTAAGTTTCACTAGTGTTTAAGTGGGTATTGCTGGTCGTACATTTGCAGCATACTGTCAAAAATGTCAACCCCATATTCAGTTCCATTGAAGAATAAAATTATATTAAGAGTTTTCTTACCAGATCGTTGAGTGTACGAACAATGATGCAAAACTGAAGGCAGAGCAACAGAGTTCCTGTCTTACATCTAATATTTTGCAAGAATTTGGCCATCTAACCTGTTCCGCTGAAAACTGTTTCTAAATTGATCCAGAAATTCTGCTTTGGTTTCTATCGGGACTACATTGTGGTTCGACCATAACGTCCTCACCAATGGTATTCACCGTTTGCTGAACATTCGTAGTGAGGTCGGGGTGATAAAATTTTATTAACTGTAACGTTGTAATTCTTATGAAATAACTCCCCCCATCAGATGGAACACCGTGCCTACTGTCGAAGGTCGGTCACTTCGCACACCGAGTCCGGTCTTCTACACTCTAATAGGCAACGTGTTGTATACATTTTCGTCCCATTATGCACCAACACACACAAATGCACATGCCCAGCTTTTTTGGCTTAAGTGTAATTGGCTGCGTCCTGCTTTTCAAGAGTTGTTTATCGATCATGGGGAAGAGTGAGGATTGTAGACGATTCTACATTTTGCAGTGAATCCCTCAAAAGAACATCGTACCCAAACAAACCGATGCTGGTGTCTGTGTCTGTTGCGACTGATTTTACTGTCAAAACGAAGGTGTTTCTTGCCGTTGCAAAATCAGCCTCCACGGCATAGCGTGTCGTATATGCCAGACGGACTCAACGGGATATCCTCTTCCCAACAATACTTGAAAAAACTTCAACCAAGTCAACATTTCCAACACCTGTAAAGATATGGTGAATCAAGGGCGTTCAGAGCGTTCACGGCAAACGTCAGTCGATAGACATGAGAAAGTCTCGCATGCGTTATGAATCGGGCGAGTGTACTTTTTAGACCCCGAGAACCTGGAAATACGTACGTTGTGGGTTTTCGAATATTGAATAAATTCTTTTCTGCATCTTCAGTTTTCACCAAAGCTCATTCTAGACTGGAAGAACGGGACAAGAAAATACACTAACCATTTTGGCCCACTGATCGTGTCGTGGCTTGTAATGTTATTAATTCCTCCAAATTAGAGACAGTGAAGAATTTATATAAACAGGACGAGGCAAGAAATGGCAAACTGTATCGTTACCTGACTTAGAAGTTGAAAATGGTACAAAATTGACATGCTAGTCGTTCTGTTACGTAAGTACTTGGTCATACTGATACCCACACGTCCGTAATCTATGTTACACTACTGCGATTCTAACTAATTATCCGCTGACCTAACACTTGAACACATTTCCGATAAAGATCACTAGCCATTTTAATTGTTAGTACTAAGCTGCCGTCATCGTCCGTGATAATCACAAAATGTCAACCTTGTGTGTTTCTGTTTCTTGCCAGTAATAAAAACGGAGGATAAACGAACGAATTTATTACTGAAGACCTCAGTGGGTTGCTACATGTAAATATTGATAACATGTAAACATGAAAACAGTAAACCATTTCAGGTTCAAACTACGTTGAGGTCACCCGTGGAGATGAGCTATTAACGGGGTGTGCTTGCATAAAACATGCTTTAATTTCCAGACACAAATAGCTAAGAGCAATGAAATTGTGCACATGTGCACCTGCACCACAACACAAGTAGTTGATCTTTTTGAAAGTGACCACCTACTACAAGATGGTTGTTCCATGAGCTGCATCGACCATTCGTCTATCAGGTAACATAGCTGGAGGAAAATATGACTGACGATGCATGTTCTGATAGCCTCCCCTTGAAGATCAGACAGAAACCGGAAAAACAGTCAGAGTAAAGTCTTGCAATATAATTTTTTTTATAGCCATCCCTAATCGGATATAAAGAGATAATCTGAAGTGGTTATATCTCTTCAGTAATTTGAACAACACAGTTAGAAGGCGAACACTAACAACCAGTGTTTGTCTTCTAACTGTTTCGTTCAAAATAGCTAGTCGTTGATTCTGTACAGAAGCAAACAAACCATTAATTTAGAGTATATTCACTTATGTTGACGAACAGTCATAAGTAACCGCTATGTCACGCAGAATGAACTTTCGTCACCTGCTTCTCCAGTGATACTTAACCTCAGGATGCATAAGTTACCGAAATATCTATCATTTTCCAGAAGTTCATGATTACGTCGTTACCTAGACAGTTTCGTCCCTTCGATTACTGTTGTGAAACATAGATAACTCGACCCCATCAGTAATCGATGAATGAAACAGTGATTCATTCAGCCGATTAATTTGCTTGATCAGCATTGAGCTACCGGCTATTTATCACGTGATAGACTACTGTTCAACTCTATGCTGCCCTGTATATGAGACCCAGTTGTGAAAAATTTGGGCTTTAGATGGATTCGAACCAACGACAGACACTGTGTCATATGAAATCCATCAAATGATCCAACAAACTGACTGTCGTGAAAGGATTTCACAAACTGTTCACGCTGGAATCCATCGGTGTCACCGTTGAGCACTGAAAGTATGTAACTTAAAAATTGTGTGGTAGATTTCGTAATGTAAGTGAAACCTAATTTCAACAGCATGAACTGTTGAGAAATTCTTTTGCGGCAGTCAGTCTGTTGGCTCATTTGGTGAATTGGATGGGACAAAGTGGATTGGGCGGGGAAATCCAAATGTGAAATTTCTGACCTCCCGGCATGGCTTCGTAGCTTAGCTGGTAGAGCGTTTGTCGCGTTTGGGCATACTGTTTCTGTGGCTAGTTCGAATGCAGTCGAAGTCAAGATTTTTCAAAATTGGGTCTTATCTAAATTCTGAAATCTCTGACGCTACTTTTGTGTTACACTGTCGTCAGACGAAAGCGCAAAAGGACTCAGTCCAGTTTTATATGGCAAACCTTCGCGGATGAAAGACAATTACCGAGAAAACTGTTGTAAAGGGACAGTGAACGACACAAACGCTAACGGTTTTTAATGTTCCAAGTGGTTTGACGTAGTTTGCGTGATGCTTAACTCTAACCAAGTGTTCGATTTCATTTTCATATAAAGGTCAACATTTTGGAGACAACAAAGTTAGAAATTAGCCAACGCTTTTTATTTGTGTTGTTTTGCTTGTATTTCATACTCTACTAAACACATCATATATCATATTCACATGCAATTTCTCAATATATTATTATCTTCCATAGCACTGAAATATTCACAGTAAAGCAAAAACCAAGAGTAAACAGGCGTCAACTGGTCAAATTTGTGTTATTTTAGTACATCTAATCCTGTTATGCTACGGAAGCATCGATCAGCTATTTTACCTTGGACCTCAGGTCGACCTTGAATGACCGAGAGAAACAGAGCAAGTGCCATAGTCACGTTCATTTCAATTTCATTTTTATTGTACCGGTATGTATCGTCTGTTGTCGTGGTCATATCATATTGGTCATACCCGCACAATTTAAATCAAGACAAGCTTGGTCGTAGTGCTACCATTGTTTAGAACTGAGTGTTCAGTTAATAGATTCCATCCGAAACCAATCAGTTGACCGGGTTGTTAACGATCGATTAGGCAACGTGTAGCAGGCAGCGGTCTCCTAATCAGAACAACATTACAACCAAATTGGGAAGGTGTTGTTATGAAGTAATTAAATCAATCTACTAACCTAATCTGTTTTTGATCCTTTTGCAAACAACCTATAATACCCAACGTTCAAAAATTACTTCGTGAGGTCAAGCGCCGAGTGAGTGAAAAGAAAATTGAAGACAGGTGGACAGAAAAATAAGTTTAAATGTGAGTCCAGTGAAACAGAGAAACCGTTTTTAGTTAGCATGTTAAACTAACTTCCAGTTAAAGCAATAAGGAGAAAACTACACGGACAAAATAACAAACGAACTCCGAAAACACTGCCACGTTGAAGGCTAACGATAGAGTTCCTTCTCCTTTACAACCACCAAAATAATCATGGTGAAATGTCGCGTGCCCACTGATAACTTTTTCCTGTCACAACTAAGACGGTACATGAATGACAAACGGTGAACGGTTAAGATCGGTGTTCTGGGGATAACAACCGCCTCACTACGTCGAACAAGACATTGATTTGCTGAACTAACGGAATACAGTAGGCCATAGCATGTCCGTACTGTAGCTGGTGTAGACTGCTTGTAGGCGTTGCTGATGAGAAAGATTGGTGGAGGATCACTTATATTATTAATATTATTAGTGTTATTGCCGACATTTTGATCTCATGCTTTAGTAATGTCGCTTAAACACACTCCAATTCCACCAACTTGAACGAGTTTATGACATTGAATGACAGAACTGGACAGGTGTCCTAATTGAAATATGTCTTTCAAGCATATTCAATTTGTTCAGTAAGAGAAGCTCACAACTTGTGGGGTATTGGAATAGAATAGAAAACGGCCTAATATCAAAGAATTGACCACTGAGTCCATAGCCTACGTTATAAAGCCTGCGTTATAAAGATAAACGTAACGGTGATTCGAAGGCTGTTGACAGCATCACCTTCCGGGATAATCAGATTAGCTAACAACAAGTAGAAGGTGTTTGTGAAGGCAGGTGTGCTCAAGAGTAATCGGAAATAATCGAGAAGAGTGAGGACACGCGCTTTGAAGCCTAACACCGATTCAGACAAAGTCTAACTCTGTATTTACTTGCTGCAACTGCAGTACAGTGTGATTCTTCAGAATGGAAGTGAACACCCGGAGCTGTGGGACCGTTTCATTGGCGTAGTAATTCATTGTGTTTCGAGACAGTCGGATGGTATAATCATCACCAGATTCTCCAAGGGGATGCAGTATATTTTAGTGAGTTTGGAGTAAATGAGGAACCAGTGATGCGGTTCAGTTGTGTGGCAGCTATTTATTACAGTCGTAATTTAGAAGAGACTCAATTGTCTTAAAAATCTGGACTTCGGCTTGATTCGAACCAGCGACAGAAACACCATGCCCAAACGGGGCAAGCGCCCTACCAGCTGAGCTACGAAGCCACGTCGGAATTTCGGAAATTTCACATTTGGACCTAGTTACCCACCCAACCAACTATGTCATAAGGAATCCACCAAATGGGCATGTTGTTTCTGTCGCTGGTTCGAATCCAGCCGAAATTCAGATTTTTCACAAATGGGTCTCTTCTAAATTATCAAATCTGCCAAACTACCTGATAGTTTCAATTATTTATTTCAATAAACACCATGGCATATCTACTATGTGCTGGCAATCAGAATAAACAAAACATAAAGACTCATGCGCATTAATTCAGCCTAGCTGTCAATTTTGTGCTGCTATCAGGCTCAGTTCGATAATCAACGAACGGTTTCAGTGATTCAGAGAAGCAAAGTTTTCCTTCCTAATCAATAAAATCACTCACATTCATTTTCAAACTGACAGACAACCATATTTTTCTTTTGGTAGTCTACTTCAAATTCCACACTAATTCACAAACGAAAAATGCAGAGCGTGAGTGACGGAAACAACATTCCTGAACAGTTAAATGAGCACTATCGATCTATAACAGATATCCCCGTCAATTTTCTATGGTACTGTTAAGACATATGACCTCAATCACCAGTTACCGGACATCCAGGTCGATACCCCGTCACCATCACTAACGCCGCGTGAGTGAATGCGCGTGTGTATTTTCGAGGCTAATGACATTAGAAGCATGGATATGTACTACTGACGTGCTCTAACGAGAGCAAACCTCGAGTCTAGTGCTTCTTTTCAAAAGGGGTCGACAGGAAAGTCTATGGGAATGCAACAGCTGCGATCAATTGTGGATGATGTTCAATTCGCACTAGAGATGGATTGATCAAGCAACAGTGTTGTGACCTTGTTTCTGACAAAAGGACCCAAACGTGTAATAATTAGGTTTTCATTCACCAGATTGATTTGTAATGCTGTACAATGGATCGGCGATAACATGCGTGCTATGTCTAATCTAATCACTGGAGGCTACACTTTCGGTAGACTGTGCGAGTCAACCGATTACATTACAACAGTTCCACTTTTTATATACACATCCAACTAAGGAACAAACTTCAAGCGCGGATATAGTCTGGACATTTTCATAAATGCCACATGCGTGAAGTTCTTAGCCAAGAACACTATGGAATACGTAATTCTGTATTACTACGTGATTATACTGAATTGTAGTTGGTCACTATGGTCAATAAACCACAGTTGGTTGTCATCTTCTCACTAGTTAAAAAAACGTGAGTAGTTGAGTCCAGAGTGGTACTGTTGTGTGTATATCCACGTGGTTCAGGTTAAACTGAAATGAACTGATGTGAATGAACTTGGTGGTGGTCACTGGCCTGCAGAATCAGCGGTACAGTGTTTAGTGTCCATATATTATATCTATGAGACAGTCGCACAGGTCTCTAGGTTCAAGTGAGAGTCAATCGATATGTGACGACTAAGTATTTGCAACATGAATAACTGATGTTGAAGGCAACATTTGTTCTTTTCACAGAGATTCTTCAATGAAATACAAGTGATGAATTTTTATTCCCCAATTCCCAAATGTTTTTGTGGAAGTGTACAGTCTGTTGTTAATTTTTTACCTAATATTTATAGGTAGCCCAAATTTTATGGGTGATTTATTCAACGTAGACTATTCTGTGGATAAGACGAGTCCGATCTGTGGGTGACTTACTCGTCAGTCTGAGCAACGTCTGTCACACTAGTGCATTTACAGGTGAATTTTCAAATACACGTTCATTTGAAACCCTTTCATGAAGTCCTTAGG
This sequence comes from Paragonimus skrjabini miyazakii, assembly GCA_014338405.1. NCBI lineage: Eukaryota > Metazoa > Platyhelminthes > Trematoda > Plagiorchiida > Troglotrematidae > Paragonimus > Paragonimus skrjabini miyazakii. Next base: position 73,429 of record JTDE01002968.1, on the reverse strand, counting down.
ATTCTCTCCATGAAAGTTGGAAGGCTAAATAATTTAAGTCAGTTACTACAATCAACAAAACCCTCTAAACCTCATTACTAATCACCAATCACGTTTCACTGCACTTCAGTAACATCATATGTGTGGGTTGTGAATCATGTTAAACAAACATGAAAATAATGCTTGGATTGCCTGTCGCTTGTTCAACTGGACAGCGATAATAGTTGACAATGGCTGAACCTAGCTCATCCTATCGAGGATGAATTTTGCTGTCACTCTAACACGTTCGCCCCGTCCTATCTAGGGGGTACCACACACATGTTTGATGGGTCAACTAACAACTACATATATTCAACACCTCTGACCAGGCTACATTTTGGGCGGATGTTTAAAGGAAACAATTCCGCACGATATGAGGTTGTTCATTAAGTGCTTGTTTCGTTTAACCAACATGACACACGAACCACTAAACTGACTGAACTTCTTAGGGCTGGCATTATAACAGTGAGTGTGTTGTAACTAACAGTAATGCTCGCTCAGTAGAATTTCAGTTATTATTCGCTTGCTCGTAATCCACTGTAACTGTGTCATCCGTGTGTAGAGAAGCTTCCGAAATTAGGGTAGTACCTAACAATGCACACTATAAGATACGTTTTCCGGTTATTTGTTTACTGTTATATTTATAATGTGGATCACATAATAACAACAATTATAATTTGTAAGGATGTAACGGTTTTATGGTTTTATGACTCCTTGTGAATATCACACTGACGTTCTCATACAGTTTTATATAGACTCATACTTGTGGAATATGGTCTCGACGTAGTTTAATAAAGCTGGAAAAAGTACAATGCATGGAAGTCCAGGTAATGTCAGTATTGAAAGATAGCAAAGTAATACGTCATTTGACTATTATACACTTACTTGTCAGTGTTAGACTCTTTAGTTATTACAGATGAGCAGTACGAAATTTATAGAATTTAAAATGCACATCATTCACGGCTGATAGATATTTAAGTTAGCTCTTTCCGCAAAGAAGTAACATACTCCAGTTCTGCTCCGATTAGATCCCGTCAATGATATATATCCTTGCCGCGACCAAGAATCGAAATCTGGTTCATATTTCAATGAGGCAGCTACGTTGATTACTACGTCACTGACCTAGCCACATTCGTTTGTTAATAACGTTCAGATTTCCTGACACGTTAACTGTCCTGTTAGCTCCAGTTGATACCCGTACATTTAATGGATGAGTGTACAAACATTAGGCAATGAAGCTTCTGCGCTATAATGGTGATAACAACCACTGTTGTGAGCCAGGAACGCGGATGGCACAAGTGTTATTAATTCTGGAAAGCACCACGCAGGTCAACAAGACAGCAAACAAAAACAATCATCTGCATATGGCAATCGTCCTAGAAGGTCCCGGCTGCCACAGACGCTAATACTGAGTTCCTTTGCGTCCCCTTACATACCAAGAACCATTTTATGCGATGCTGCAATCCGATGTTTCTTCTTGTATTTTACGTGCGAATGCTTCATTGTCAAAATATATGATCTGGCGCCCACTACTGAACGGTAGTGGTGTGAGTAGCATAGCAAGATCGCTCCTCCTCACTACACTACTACTGAGGCCTTGTGTTTGCCATCCATGTCCAATAATTAAACGAAAAGAAGGCATCTTTCAGCCGATTAATAATTTTTCTGTATTGAAAATAGGGAAACCAACCGTTCTACGTGTGCGGGGACAGGGGGGGGTCATCGGAAGGGGTAATTGGTTGGACATTCATACATATTCACTGTTTGATTCACTGGAACTCCGGTGCGTCCTCGATGATGCCATCAAAATAACTACATTCATCAAAAACTAAGGCAATGAATCCAAATGTTGTACGAAAAATGTATGAAGACATGAGAGCGCGCTTTCAAATTTGCTTCCTCATTTCGAAGTGCGTTTACTTCCTCGAGGGTTCTCTTTCGCGCGAGTACATAAACCACTAAAAAGAAACTGAACTGTTTGACACTGAAGAAGTTTTGGGTCGTTACATAGTTTCAAGTCTGCTCGCATAATTAAGTAATGTCTAGCAATCTAACTGAACTCGGCTCTAACATAGAGGGTAGTAACAGAACTAAAACAGGTACTAGTGAAAATATCACTTTTTTTTTCTCTGGATTGAGAAGTCATACGCTTTCAATTTCAACACAAACTCCAATGTTGATGATGCGTCCTAAGTATCATTGTATGAGTCAGATTTCATTTCATAAGAGCCTCTATGCTGAGGTATATACCAACAACTAATGATCTCCGAAGTGATAGTTGAAACAGAAACATATTTAATGTAAACGTTTTATTAATAGGAAACAACATTAAAAGGGTTTAAGAAGAACCAAGTGTTTTACAAGAAAAAACAAGTTCCAAAAAGCCATTTATTTGGCTACAGCGCGTTAGGTTTTTAGGCATACTGAAAGATGAGGGACGCATTAGCAAGGAGGCTAAAACTTTCTATCATGGTTTCCTTCAACCTGGTTCTGGAACCAAGAATTTATTATTCTACTAGCAACCAGAAGTAAAGTAATAGAGAACCTTGATTACTAACATGGTCTATACACAATGCTAACTGTTTCCCCTCAAAATTCACGGATCTAAAATGAAACAGCCGATCGTAGAAAATGCCCTCGACATTCACACAGACTGGTATGGTCAGCTCATGTACACACGATATAACTCACTCAGGAGTGATCGCACTTTGCGACGTCCAGGCCATTCACATTCAGTCAAGTCACATGTTTCGGTGCACTTCCAAAGTTTGACAGTAACAATAGTGACGACATGCAGTCAATTTTGGTAGACCGTTAACACGTGGTTTGCAGGAACTAAACGAACCTGGATGGAAAGTCTACCAAGTGTTGTTAAAAAAATTGTATGTTGGTGACTAATATGTGGAAAGACATTACAGTTTCTCTGACATAAAATGACTGCTAACGAAGAAGATTAGCGCCTTCTGAAAGCAAACTAATCAAAACCGTTTGCTTCCGTCCATTCTCTAAGCGAGTCTACCAACCTTTCGGTATTCCCAGAGGCACGGCGACGATATTCAAGTGGTCCGAGGATTCCATCCGGCTGTCCTTGGGGTATATCCCATTTTTGACAAACAAGAACATATACAGCGATAATAAGTTGTATACAGCTAGGTGTTATGTGGAGGCAAATCACTTGGATGGAATGATAGAGATTTACTTGGTTTCATCACACTGAATGATTGTGTGGGATACAAGTGATTAGACATATGTGATGTAATTCACACAGATTTGTCACAGAGTACCGTCCATTTTTTTGGGCATGGCCATGTTCACAGTGACTTTTTTCTTGGTCTAGTGATTGGTTGCCTATATCAGTTTGATTGAGAGTTACTGACATGCATAATGATTGATCATTTGCCCTTATTTACTATATCTCTGTTAGGGCGCCCCACCATGTGACCGGCCCAAGGGCGCCTCCGTCGTGAGAGCGAAGGAAAAAAATCACTCGACTCAGTCCGAACCAGCAGAACTGTACAAAATCGGTTGAGGCATTTTATACCGCTATACACATGTGTGGTCCTAACTGTTTCTCATGGTGGGGGGATGTTTGTTCATGACGTGCCCTATAAATAACCTGTACTTGTCATCCTAGCCTGCACACGTTTTGTAGCGGAACAAAGCTTCTTATTTTGAACGCGTCTTTTGGCTTACCATGGGAGTGATTACGGGAACAGTCGCGGTACTATTCGGGACCGAGATTTTCGTGTGAATTATTACCGGGACGAGAATCCGATTTTATCGAGCGTACCACTATACCGAGATCGAACTAGCGTACCGTTTAGGAGGGTTTACAACAATCTCTTGTTTGGTGTAGGAGATCGTTGCTGATGAACGAAATAGTTTGCTGTCGCTTTCACGGTTTTTATTACGATGTTTTGTCAAGGTTTCCGATTGTTTAGATATGTTAGATTATGGAATGAAATTGTCTCAAGGATCTGGGTTACAAGCTAAAACTATTTGGAATAAGTACTTTCATTGTAAACTTCTACTGAGTAGAATTTTGACTTTTAACCGATTACCAGACATTTTTACTGTTTCAAAATTGAACACCACCCACACTCGATCGCGGCGTTTGCATTCAGATAAGCGTTTCGGCTAGCCCACTTCGGAAGAAAGCACTCTGTTCTATCCAATCGATAACCCCGTGATCAGGACTTCTCAGTTAGGTTGAAGTTACTGTCTTCATTGAACCAACTGAGCATGGTTTGAATCAGTAGTGAAGGTTTTACTGTTATCAGTTGCACATAATTCATACTTGAAGGAAGTATCCCAATTACAGGCCGGTGGCTTGCGAAAACAAGCATTAGATCACAGCTTCTTGTTCACTGTGACGCAGTAGCAACACGCATCCTTGACCTAACGAAGAGGTCAACTACGACTCAAATGTTTGTGAAAAAACTTCACACCGACACTATCAAACTGCTACATCTACACCTTCATTAGCACTAGTTTATGATACTAATTTTATCAGTCATTATCGCTATTTCTCTCATGTTCTTTTAAGTCAGACTGGAAGAGATACGGTGTGACTCAGCGTAACATATAAAGGTTTTCTATACTAATTTATAGCAGTCCTCGTTTTCACGATTTCAATGTTCAACCTAACATCCAACTAGAGGTTTCATCTTAATCTAACCTCACTACGCAGGGATGTTGGTCAAAACCTGTCGTATTACAAATTGAAGTTCTTCCAGTTTATCTCCCACACCATCAGCATAACATGCCACAAAGCTTAAGATAATTGGTAATACCCGGCCACATTCTGTTGATTGGTAGATGTATTGCCTAGTTAACACACTTCTTTTCATAAATGTCGATGTCGCTGTAATCAGAGTCTCACTTTCTAATGACAGATGTTCTTCACTTTCAAAGGATAGTTTTGTAGAGTTTTCCAACTAGTCTGCTGTTCATTTTCTAACCCTGAAAGCTCAGACACAGTTCCAAATTTGGTGGTATATCTCGTACAGTCATGACCAAGTTACTCACTTCCATCATTCTGTCGTCTACAATAGTTATGTTAACAGAATGTAGCTTGACATCATACATCATCTTTGATATTAGTCACCTCGGTTCATTATTACTTATTCAACAAGACAGCAACAGCTGTCTGTATTCGCAAAACCATACCACAGTCAGCCCAACAAGCACACTTCACGAACAAGTTTACCCTTGCAATAATCCATCCACACTGATTATATACCCTTCGGATGAATAACGCAACTATTGGCTCTACTAAACTCGACTCTTTTACAGTACTCGTTTAAAGAGAGGTTACATTCACGCCGTTGCCAGTAGACATCATCGACATGTCGATTGATTGCTCATTGACTTCTCATTCAGGTACGCTAGATAGTAAAACCGAACGAAATGCTAAGTAGCTTCAGCCATCCGCGTACGTGCGTTTTGCTTGTCACACGATTGATTGGCCTTTGCCTTTGCGAGCTCACATGATGATCCGCATCGCTGTGCACGGACGTTCGTTGTGACCAGCGCGGTTAGACAGTTTAGTGTGCACATCTAGCGGATGCGTACGTCTGCGTGAATGTGTGATACATGTGACCTAGTAGATTGGTTTGCATACTGGACTTGTGTCAGTACACAATGAGACCTGACAACCAAATTACCAATTGTAAACCCGCCCTAATCAATACGTTCATTCTTGTTACGACTTAGATGCATATTCTCATAATTTCGTTGCTCGGAATTAGCAACCCTTTTGCCTGAATCTGGAATGCAAACATAATTACGAGATGTTTCCGAGTTTAGGAGGTAATCAATCACCAATCTATACCAGAAATGTGAACTAGTGACTTTCGATACATTATATTTCAAAGATTCCATTTTATTCCCCATGACGATTTCTACAGTGTAAATGAAATACACTCACGGAGAACTATCAGGGATCTGAATCGGTTCCATGGCTTTTCCCTCTTCCTCCTCATCCTTATTTGGTATGTGCTCAAAGAGGTGTGAAAATTTAAGTAGAGTAACCACTGTTACTCTTAAAGTTGGCTATAACAGCCCTGTGGGAAACTACTCTTCGGATTAAATCGGTAACACAATTAAATGATGAGTACTGCGTTGTGAAAAAGAAAACTAACATGTGACATGATATACCGATCGTTCTACAAGTGTGAACCCGGATATAAAATCCGGAGTTCAGACCAAAGTACTTGCCCATAAACAGGCCTCCTACACCGCAGTAACGATGGCTGAGCTATCCGGCACCAGTTTATGCACATTTCACGTCAAACCGCTGGGCACCATCATCTCTGTGCTTCGGATGCCACGCTGAACGATCGATAACACCTGGCTGTTGACAAAAATATCTGTAAACGTTTCAGCGTTTGAAAGACAACGATGGACAGGACTCCGGATTTTTTATCTGGGCCCACACTTATGAGACGATCGGTATATGTTCATTAGCTCTTATTCAATACGGTGAATGTAAACAAGGGTTGCTGTTCAAAATTCCTGGAAAGTTCGTATAGGTTGTGGCCCAATTAGAGCAAGTAGTTTTTCCACTAGTGCTAGTAAGTAGTATGGCTTTATCGAATTTCGGAGCCACAGTCGTGAAAATTCGACCCAACCCAATTCCCCCAAAACATTTATCCCTGTATATTCTACCGTCCCTGTTTCTGACCGTTGCTTGGCCTTGACCTATATGTTTTTGTTTTATCGCGTCAACTGACAGTTGTGCGAATAGCCACTTGTCGCTTTTTATACTTTGCTTGAGTGGTGCGTGCATCACTTTTTGGAGCTCGTCTCGTCCTGGTTGTTTTTGAACCTGTTGACTGCTCGAAAGAACTCTGTTGGATATGAATGTCATATTGTGTGCTTTTAGTTCATCTTTAGCTTATCTGGCATCAAATTGTAATTATCTCCCGGAAACCATCCGTCCATCGAAACTGTTGAGGTTGTCTACTTATTAACTTTGATCATTTGTTCAATGGTACCGTGGTATTGTGAACCAATCTTGTTTTGAACATTTGGGATCGTCGGTTTATTGCTACGCGTTGCTCATCGTCTTCGTGGAAGATCGTACAGTGGCAGATTGGTTAATTTTGAAACGGACCAAGTTTGACAGAGGATAGTTTTCAGTCAGAGTTAACCGGAGATTTGTAGCAGGTTAATTAGAATGGACGTACTTCTCCTTCAAAATCTTATCAACTGAACACAGTATCAGGAAACACTCTCTAGGAACAGCAGAGGTGTTTTTTCCTGTGCAACAGCATCTTAATCCGGTCCGTGTGTATGCGACACAGTGACTGCAGAGATGAGATGATGTTAAAACCGGTAAAACACATAAACGTTTACTAATAATAATGTGATCTTATCAAGGCTGTTTGAAGAATCCCAAGGTACCACAGGTAGTTTAGAAGAATACTAGCAAGCAATTTTTGTATAATGGCTCGATGCATTTATTATACAAGTATCAAATCCTGACAACGGATCAAATGTTGTGTACACGCCTTTTGAGATGAAAGACAGAAAATAATCCGCGTTACACATTCCGGTAAACGCCACCTCACATCGGTATATTTACAAGTGAAATGGAACAACGTCAGTTTGCCCTGGTCCAGATTGTAGCCAAACAACGGTTATTCGAATCTAGGTATTCTGGCCTGAAAAACAAGATCATATTTATTCAGTACTAAGTTATTAAGTGCAGCATGAACAGATTCACTACTAAGTAGTTCCTTGTTTACGCCACAACGAGTTAAAAGAGTTATCGTCTTCGCAACTTTTCGACCCTCTTGGAAGCTTTTATCAAACGATTTAAATAAGAAAATTTACATTGTGCAAGCTTCAAGTGAGACAGTCATCAACTGACAAGTGTTTGTATGTTGAACATGCGGTGTATAGACAGGCTATCAATAGGATGTTTGGGTTCAAGGTTCATCTGAGGTCATCACGTGACGATCCCAGGTGCGAATAAGGATAGATAGTTACTGTGTGTATGTGTGTGCATTTGTGCGTTTAATTTACATGCGTTTATAGTGTTAGGGATAGGGTGGATGACAAGGGATGCCGCAAACCTTTCCTATGTGGTTTCATTGTTGTCCACCCAGTAAATCGTGCCAAACAATTGACATTTTGAAACCATCGGATCAATTCATCGCTTGTAGTGTATTAGCAGTCAGCAACGCTTCTGTAAGTAGTTCGTTGTAGTTATGAAAATCACTTTTTGACACAGGTGGATGGTCGAATTCAACTTGCTGTCGGTTGAAGATCGCGTATGCCGCAGTGGCTAAATTTCCAGAGTTGCGGAGCGTCAGTCGGAGGCTCCTTACTACACCTTACATGTTCTTTGGTGCGTACTTCCAGCTGCCGGACTGTCTGTCCAACGTACGAAGCTTGACATTCCTTACATTTACTTCGGTAAACACAATCTGATCGCTTCAGATCTGTTTGTTTGTCCTTTAAATTAACTAATTCTTTAAAGGGTTGGTGGTTTTTAATGCCACTCTGATATTTTACTGATTGAGGACCCGTCTAAGGTTCTCCAATGTATCCATTATGTACGGAATAACGATAAACGACAGCTAATTCCTGGGCTCATTGACCTTGTTACAAGGTAGCTGCTGAATGGGACGTAAAATCTTGTCACAGTAAGCAATAGCTTTCAGTGTCGATTTCACAATGTTGCATTCTTTTGATAGCTCGTCCTCGAAACTGGTCAATAACAAGCTCCTATGAAACAGCTTTATATTTTGAAGAATGTCATTCATTTACTTTCTTTAACCAGAACACCTAAAACATCTGTCCAGCGTGGTTTTCTTTATTTCGTTTTCGAATGGAAGGGACTTTGGTTCGTGATTCAACTGTGTCATTTGCGTCACTGTTCCCCTGTGAAGGGCATTGGTCAAACGTCCCAGCGTCCATCTGTTAGGGGTTGGTAGGCTTGGTGTGTTTCAGGGAATCAGAGTACCGCTGAGCAAACCTTTAAATAGATTCTATACTTGGGTATATACCGAATTTCAGCTTGCTAGCTCAGTGTGTCAGGATTACTCACGAACACATCTGTTTACTGTATTGAGCCACACTGGTTACAGTGCGAAACCAATTTCGGTTCGGCTCGATACTATTACAAGATTGGGTCTATATGAAATCTCAAAATGTATGTCTTGCACAGTTCTAGGATGTTTGTTTTTCCACTCGAGGTATATAACGCAACAAGAAAACCTTGCCCGTAAAATTGTTTCTTGAAAAGGAATGTTTCCTTTTTCAGGGATTTCCTTCTGATTCGAAACGGTTGTTCTTGCCAGCTGAGATTAATATAGCGGCACAACAGAAAACGAGTATCTGACTTCATCGATCGTTTAGCAAATCCACGCAACAGGTCACTGTACTTACCATATTAGGTTGTCACATGTCTTAACCCTACCTTACTACCTGTCAATGTAGACACACTGACGGGATATTATTCCACTACATTACTTGTATACTTGCACTATGTTTGTATCAGTTCTAACCCGCTATAAAGGCTAATCTTAACTTACTAAGATTTAAGTGCATTCTTTCTTTTATGATATTCTCAGCATTTGGTTCATCAACATCGAAATATTAAGCCCACTTGGACATTTGGAATATCTTCCAGTCACATTCGTCGTGATCGAATTAAAAATTACGTTAGTACACGCCAACTCATAAGTATACCGATGATGGCATTTGATCACAATGAAAAGCCGACATCTTTTTCAACAATATCCGTATAATAAATTCGGTAGATATTAAGCCAAACTCCAAACACAAACTAGGCATAAGACAAGCCATGTCTAGCTACTCAACAATGCGATTACAAATGACAATAATGTACTTGCTGATTTATTTAATGGCGGTGTTCGTGGTGCGGGTGACCATAAGAGCGAGTGTTTGGTTCACAACAGGGAGGTTACCGTTTCCTCCACATCAACCTGATGGATTCACTTAAGAACAAGAGCTATTCAAATTGGCAGCTTCCGGCCAGCGAGTGCGTACGGTAATCCTAGCTACCAGGACAGTCGTTTTCAGACCACAAGGCACTATGGTTTTGAGTCCACCAACCGTAATTACACGACTACAACCAGTCGTGAGTGTCCTGGTTGTCCTGATGCTGTTGGTCCTTCAACCAGGAGAGACTTTTGCGGTTTACTCACCTGAAAGACAATGCGATTTGTGCAAAACAGTTGTACATCATCTGATCAACCGCCTTATTTATTGCTATCTATAAAAGTACATGTAACTCAGGCTAAATTTGCAACTGTATTCACGGCTCTCGGTCTTCTACCTCTACTGTGTCCAGGCTAGCACTGGGCTCGAGCTCGATCATTACTTGCTATTAGTTCCACGAGTTCGATTACTGCAATGTGCATTATAAAGCAATTACTGTTATGTTCACAGTTTTTCTAGATTTGCTGGTTAAAAATCGAAACATTCGGATCATGAAAGCTACCTGTCTTATTTCTGTACCTGTACATTCTACATTAAGCCTTACAGGTTATAACAACGGTAGAGAGAACGCGTGACTCAGGAGAAGTACATATTAGACTATCGCATTTATAGGCGGTAGCGTCATTCTTATGTGCGTGGACGAGTGAGTCGTTGACCGTCGAAGGAGCGACCAACCAGAACGCAGCTTGAGCCACAGCGCGAATGTGGGGCACAGACGGCATTGCCGCGTGTACAACAGTACTTTTGATTTGTTCATGGTCTTCGTGCTCAAGTTCCTACTGAAGAGATTTATCGGATCTAGTACTAGTCGAAACATATACTTTGCATTCATAGGAGGTGTAATGTAAAACATGATGTGAGTTTTGTCCTGTTCCGTTAGATTATACAGTCAATCCACAACATCGTCTGAAACGGTTAATTTTTGGCTGTTACGCATTTTTAAACCGGAGTTACGGAAGTTTGTTACCATAACCAGCAGTCGTTATTATACAGAGTCGATTGTTCAAAAAAGGTGGGTTCTGATTAACTGTTGGTAGAACATTCAGTGGGAGAACCTTTCAAGTGTGGGATCTCCGCATCATGCACTTGAACGTAAAGCCAGTCAGATTTTTTTGTGAAAGTGAACGAAACTTACTCAGCGGGATTCAAGATCTTTTGAATTGTTATAAGGTGTTGATAATTGTCCACCTTCCCGTATTGATAATGCTGATGATCACCGAATCATCTACGACCCTAAGAATAGCACATTGTGGGCTCCGCGACAGAGCTGTGAACTCACCTAATATTTTTTATAAAAAGTTGCAGTGTGCACATTTTCGTGTATAACAAACTGGTATTCTTACACGTACTAACAGTGAAAGCAATTTGTCATTGGTGTATTTTTACTGAGTAAATAAAGGAATTCACAAGAAGACTGGAACCACATCATAACAGTACCTCACCCGACAGTTTCGCACACTTTCGACGCCAGTATCAGATATGCGTTGAAATGACCGTCATGTGACGTGAGCGTACGTCATCATGGTAGTCTACACAGGCTAGGATGTGGGAGAGGTGGTTCGATAATCCGGAGGCGGACAAGCAGTTACTAATGAAGTTATCAATGAAAGTAGATTGGTTCTGTATACTGTACCTGTCTGTGCGTTCATGAACTAGACCACATGATTTCCATTTTACAATTTAACTGATACCCTAAACTAGGGGTCATCAGCCTTCTTCTGAGTAAGGACTGGTGCCCTGTCAGCAAGCGAGCAGGGAGCTTTATTTATTTGTGATACTTCTTCTTAAACCATAGAGGTTTATTTCATCATCCGACCCTAAAACGTAACGTTACCCCTTCAATTTGCATGTATTACGCGAGCGCTAAATTAGGAACACTGAGAGATACACTAAATTTCTCTAAATGTCGCACGTGTCAAACATCGTGCGATTCAAAAATGTTCTCTCACTTTATTTGCACCAGTCTCGTCCTGTACAGTTATCTATAACCCACAGATTTAATATGTAGCAGCGTAAAAATGTCCTCATTTTTCCCTTTGTCAATGCACAAGGTCACTTTCCCACAAGTACTGCGATAGGTAGCAGCTGGTCTGTGATTGCCAAGCGCTAATAAATTAGTCTTGTCCAATCATGTTACAGTGACAATGCCCACCACAATGGCCGTTGGCTGGTTCCTTGTTACATTATACGACACGTGACTATACTAGGGTTCATGGGGTGAGCCACAATTACAGGCTACGCGGTAATGCGAGGGAAATAGTAAATAGATGACAAGGCGAAAAATCTTGAAAGACATTCGGAAGCACGCGCTACATAGAGCTGCGTGGTCAAATAGTTTGTTGTCAAACAAGGCCTTCCAGAAAGTAGTTACGACGGATTGATTAACTAATCAGCAGGTAAATAATGAGAAATCATTACAAAGCTATCATTTTAAAGTGGATCAGGAGTGTGGTGACGTCAACGACGCCACGCGCCAATGATTGACGTGTGCACGCGAAAACATGGTGAAGGCCTTATTGTACAAAGTAATACATACCACAAAACGACACAGTTTGCCAGCCAGAGTCAAATTAAAGGAGACAAGCCATTGAATGGCTGACTTAAGTCACGGAGGGGAAAGTATGGTTTAATTACGTACAAGATAAGCCGCGTTTTAGGACTGTTATTGCAGTTTTGTGGTGAAAATAGAGAGATAAATACTTTGTGTGCAGTTGCGTAAAATATTGAATGAATATGACAACAACTTTTGCAACGGTAAAAAACCGTTCTTCATTGTTACGCTTTACCGGGGAGAACAACAGATACAAATCGCGTTTCAACCTCTGGGTGTAGCCGGTCAAAAAGACTGACGGTATCGTTTTGAGTGGGAAAAACCTGGTCATTCATTACTGCGTGTTTTAAATGTTCACGTTCTTATGAAACAGACATGAAGCAAGTTCCATGATTTCGCAAGCACTCAAAGAACATCTGAATGACGGCATCGAAACTTCATAAGTATGTAAATGAATGAATCCAGGGAGTATTACTTTGTGGGCGTAGGATTCTGTCCTTCGTGGATAATTCACACTGTCGCGTATTCTCTACAGAACTGACCAACGTTCGATCCATATTTCTGCCACAAACATATGTTGCAGTGGTCCACTGAATACAACCAGTGGTTCGTTGATAACTTTAATGTAAATTTTGGGTGCTATTGCTGGAACATATCGCAGAGGTTACAAAGAAGTAGGCGGGGTAAAATATACTGCTTTATTTTCAACCAGTGAAGGGTGGGATACGAGGGCGTAAATGGAGCGTATAATGGGATATAGGTGTTCTAAAGTGAAGCTCAGCTCAGTATGACTTTGACATGGCTATATTATATTCGACCGTTGCACTGACCTATGAATCTGGTGCTATATATCCAAATATACTAAATAATACACACAGACTCCTGCAGTGTCACAATCCTGGGACCATTAATAAGGTGTTATGTCTGCACTGCGCAGTGAAGTGAGAACTAGTGATGCAGGAGGAACCTTGTGTATCTTGGCTGAGCCAGCATGTAAGTGCATTACATATAACAATGGATAAAGTTTACAGCGAACGGATCGATGAACCAATAACCAGGCGATGAGAAATGGACAAAGCATGTCTGGGCTAGCTCGTAAGAGTACGCACGTGACCCTTGTAACCGGCACGTGTGAAGCGGGATGGTTCACGTGAGGGAGCGATTGTGTGTATACGTGTGTGCATGCACACGCGGGAATGTAACATAGATGGACCGTACATAAGGCGCTGCATCGTTGATGATAAATAGTGTTCGGACAATTCAGGCATCCATTTATAGTTTTCTTGTGGTGGTTTCTCCTATGTGGCCTATGAACAAGTAATCATCGATGGGCGGATTCCAATTACATTGCGGTTACCGATGTTTTGGGTAGCCTATACCAAAGTAGACGATGACATCAGATTAGATTTTGTTTCGTAACTCAAGAGTTGAGGCCTTGAATCTGGTTCCGATTTTCCAGACCTGCTGAGTTAAAGTAAGGACGAGAACAGTCACAGTGTATTAACTTGAGGGTAAATCTCACACAACATAAACATCATAATTTGGCATTTTGTTGAAGGTGGTTAGAGGATTTTGAAATAAGTTACACATGAAATACGGAAGGAACAATCGAAAGCGAAAAACACTGTTAATTGGTGGTGACGTCCAGCTGTAAGTGTTTTTTCATTTGGTATGAAAACATCTTATTACTCAGGTGGAATATTTGACTAAATTTTTTAATTCGTGCGCACATAATTTAAGGTAGATTGATCTAATATCATAGCGTAGTTTCATACACTGAGGCAGCTGGTGTTGAAGATATTTTGTCATTCTTATAGCAAACCCTTTAAAAACACTACTTTGCTGAAATGACCACTTCTTCCAAGTCAGTACAGGATTTAAAGAAAGCATACACCTGCTGGGTTCTCTTACTTAGTGTACAACATTAACGACCAGTTACCACCATTAAAATAGTTCCTACTACTTTCATTACTGTGCCATGTTTGCTCACGTCACTGTCAACTTCATAAACTCTGAATGCCGCAGTCACACTTAGACCCTTGTGTGAGCAAAAAAGGTGTGAGCAATTCCAAAGTTGAGTATATGCTGGAAATCTCCATACAGTTGACAGTTCAGCAAACCCGCTCTCAATCTGTGTTTAGTTTGGTCCAAGCATCGGATCGGCTTTCATCTCGCACCGTGTGGTGTCACGTCCTGGGTAAGCTTCGAGGTAAGGTACAGCTCGACTGGCTAGTTGTCATCGACTCATCTCGCTGATGCTGGATAGAGAGAACCGAACGTAGCAGTGACTTCGTTCAGTTCAGTCGTTATTCGTTCCCCGTGGGGTTGTGACTGTATGAACACCACACAAGTCTGCAGCAAATATTTCAATGCTGATAGCCTGGCCGGACTTGATTGTGCTCTATCATTAAACAACTTTTTAGGATCAAATCATGTTTGACCGAAATTGTCGAACACTTTTGACAACAAAGGATAAAATCCAAATTACTCACTTGGTTAGAAGCTGAAAATTAGACCTGTTCACTGAACACTGATTTGTGCAGCCACCATTATGGTGGACTAACAACTACAATGTCTTGAGGTAGCAAAAATTCGGGGGGCTTTTTACGCCCTGATCTTATGTTGTTCGCATCATGTGTCGATAAGAAATAAGTCTAGTTCCTGTGTAGAATTCGTTCAGTGTGCGTAAATCACACATTTCAAGCATATGGTACCCAGCACTTTTATTTTCAACCGAAAGCCAGCACAATGGCGTCAAACGTTGCTGCTACTATAAAACACATGCACTTGAATTTGCTCTTAGCGAAAATTTGCAAACATCACGGGTTACGAAATATGCGTACCAATTTGTGTAGCTGTTGTATGGTGAATTAATTGTCCTGGTATTTTTTTATGTCAAAGCACGGGTTACTAATGAGTAGTTCGGCAGTTTTCATGAAACTAAATTGTTCAAACTATCTATCCAGTCGATACCAAGAAGATGTAAATTGCAGTCTGCCACGTACATGATTCCAGTGCCGGTTCGGTTAGCGACTTTTAATTCGCAGTTAAATTGGCCAATAAGCTGTATTGTTGGTTAGTATTACTTTTGGTGTTTCAATTTCGCGCCATGTACCAACAGATATGATAGTTATATCACATGTTGTGTCAAGCTGTAACTTGGCAATTTTTCCATTTGTCTGAACGGTGACATATTTCCTACACGCTGGTGAATGCAGCTGTGATGTTGCAAGTACGGTGGTCGAGCGTGGCTTGTAACCGCGACTTCTACTCGATGACCGTGCATTCTGACGATGAAGCCTAGGGAGCCGTTGTGTTTTACAGTGGGTCTCTTTGTGTCCTCGGTGATGACAGACAGAACACTGGTGTTTCTTAAAAAGGCAGAACTTCACGTAGTGCCAGTCTCCGCATTGCCAGCATGCTGATGACGGTTTAGTTGGGTTAGAAGCCTTGGTACTGTTGGACGGTATGGTGCATGACTGAGCGACATTGAATACACTGTTGGATACTGAACGCTCCAACATAGCCGTGTCATGTTTCAGATTAACCAGGCGTTGACATTCGTAAGCCAAATCTTGCAACGCTATGTTGGGAGATTGTTCAAGCCTGCTAAGCAACCTAGTTCTTATATCACCAACAGCTTGTGACTGTAGTCCGCAGACGTAAATCAAGGACTTAAACTGGTTCTCCGTCATAGTAGATAACTTGAAATGTTCACATTCAAGATTGACTCTACCGGCATAAGTAATAAATTCTTCTTCCTCTCGCTTGGTTAATTTCATACATTGATAACTGGCATTAAACAAAGATGAACGTTCACCAAAAATTTCCATCAATGTTCTGATTGTTTCATCAAAGGAGAGTTCTAGGCTATTTCTCGGTAGGATGAAATTGCAGTACCTTGCGTGCTCCGTCGTGCCAATTTCCCGAAGCAGTTGTCAAACACGCCAACCATCGTCTTTGTGTGTGAGTTCGATGTTGAAGATATCTTCGTAACGTTTGAACCACGAATGGAAGAGTAACCCAGCATCATGGTCGTAGTTGAACTCCATGATACTGTTGACAATTACATCGAGGGAAGTAAACTAGCTGGTTGAGGTTGACGGTTGAACTGGAAGCCGCATCAGGCTTTCCAGCAGTCGGGTTTGGGCTGCTTCCAATTGAGTCTGCTGGAATCGCAAAATAGCTTTCAAGTCTTCAGCAGTTATTGTCATTTTTGCGTGGGTTCTGGTCGCCAAATGTGTTGTAACGCTGGTTATTACGACCTCAAACTATCCCGACTGATTGCAAAAGACTCAGCAACGAGGCACGACAAAAGTTCTTTGTATATTGTCGATAGTCCGTTAAATATGAAATCAACACAGCAGCTGGCTTCATTGGCTTGGCTTCAGTAGCTTGGCTTCGACCTTGAGGGACGACTTTGTTGGTCACCCCATGACATATTCCAGGGTTGTTGTTCGGTTCATGCATATGTCCTGTCTGATGCACTTGTATGACCTTTCGGTGAGCGCCGTGATGCACGTCCCAACTGAGATCATTTTGCCTGGAGCCGTTCGTGGCACTCCGGAACTTCCCGGAATAGGAACTCGTCCGACTTTTTTTATTTAACCTGAATTACGTTGACTACACCACAGCAAGCAATCGATCTTTCATAACCAGGCTATCATTCGTGTAACTTCTGTTAATGGATACGTTTCCAATCAGATCACTTGCTGCTTTCCTTAACTAGGCCATTACGAGATCATTCAGAATTTTGAAACAGTTAATCCCCCTCGGAAGTCTGAACAGAGCCGTTAGAACACGATAATTGGTTAATACCAGGTTTATAATAACATAGTTGGGTTTACATAATAAATAACTATGTGGGTGCATAACCAATCAGCGGATTAGGACAGGCTATTAAGTTCAAGAAACAGTCAGGTTCACGAACAGCTGTTTCCGAACACAGGGCAAACATGAGTCAAGTGACTGCGACCAGTTCTGCAAATCGCACGAATCTTGGATTAAAATAATGTAACAGGATTCCGAATGCGAAAGATAGATCGAAATCCTTTAGGCTAAATGTCGGTGAACTACACATGGCAACGCAATCAATGTGGCCATAACTGTGATCTTTGGAATCAATATGTACAGGGTACATGCATTGTTTTAAAAGTTTGTGTTTGTACCAGTAAATTCTACTTGTCTCTGTTTTGCTCCGTTTGTGATCTTATAAGTAATTGACAATTGCACATGTTTTCATAGCGTGGGAAATGTTATTCACTATTTGCAGTTATTTGGATTCGTTGTCGTAAAGTCAAATCGGTGTGTATCGTTAAACCAGTTCGTTGTAATCTAAGTGGAAAATAGATAAGATTGTTCAGGTGTCTATTATTCGTACACTCATGTCAAACATATTCAGTCTAGAAACTAGTAGAATTATGAGGTTTCAGGGGGTAAAGTGAAACAAAAACTTGTACGAAAATATTTACTGAAATCAAGAAAACAATAATGTAGTGAACATGACTTAATACCCGTCTCTTATTACTTGTCTAACGACAATACAATAGGGGTGAAAATAGTGTTAATGGATAGTAAGAAAATCGGTCAACAGAGGTTGCAAACTGCGTGTTTGCTAACAATCACGTAATCATTGCCCCAAATTGAGTTTGATTGATTAAAGATCAGCAGACATTAACTGTTAGTCCAGCTTTCTTCTGGACGTAGATGTCAGGGTCACACAGTCGAATTTTGATGACCTTCACAACGAACAACAATCAGAATGTCACCATATTGGATCTATCTAATAGCATTCAGCATACAAGTTGAAAAGCATCTTCCTTGTCGATGGAATGATTAGAGTCGATTAAGTGAGTAACAGTCGCTCTTGAAAACCGGTTTAATCACATCACTGTTCAACCATGTAGGATGATGTACTTTATCAAATGATTTGCGTGAAAGCACAACCACTGTAAGGTGTTTGACCCAAGGAAACAAATGAGTGCATAAAACAGCTGGATGTAGGAAGTGAAAATTTGTCTTTCAGTCATGCCACGACAAAGTGGGTTGAACGGAATCTCACCCACAGTTTGGCTGCAACGTAGATTATTTAGACTGACTGTTTGAGCTCTCTTGTGATACGATCTCCGTTGTAAGCAAGACTGTTAAATACACATTTCTAATCAAAAAAATGTGACTTAGGTTGCATCTTGATTGTCTACATCTCCTTATGAATAAAGCGCATTAGGTGGTCTTACGCACGAGCTTCCCTTTTGAGATGTCGAGTTCCGCGTGTAGTGTCAGTGGCACAGATACTTACTGTCCTTTCTACCAGATATCGCACGAGGTTTCGTTCTAGGTGTATCGGAATGACAGTGTATTGTTTGTTCAATCCGACGAAAAGTGTACTTGCAGTGGTTAGCACACTCATTTTGACTGGTAGGGCATCAATGACCTGCATCCTTGACAAGTTTAGGGTTGAGGTAGACTTTCTACAAGAAATAGAGGAGGCTTAGAATTCTGCGGCGGCATCCTGCAACTGCTAGCGAAAAGGCAGCACATATGACGGTCGTCCAAAATTGTGCACCCGTGTACACAATCCAGAGTCCAAATCGTTTCATGCGAATTATAACAGAAACGTTTACCCAAACGGCGTACCCAAAAACAGATCTCCTATGGGTGATGAATGCCCAGGACAAACTTCCACCACACTCTCTCGAAGTCACTACGGTCGAAGTCCCAAAGCACAGGCGAAACCAGATGTGGAACCAGGTTTTCGCGAACTAATTTATTATTAATGCTCTACTCTGTTCCTGTGCGCATGTAAGTTTGCATGCATGGGGGGGGGTCTATCGCTAAGCAGATGATTTGTTTTTGTAGGTACCCCTACTTGTAATTATTGTTACTGTTTTTATGTGTACGAGAAATGGTCGCGAAACCTGTGTGAGACATTAAACGCGCTTACTGAACGCTGCTGCGAGTGAGTGTGTTGTGTTAAAGGGCAGCTGTCAAATGAAGGGGTAGCCATACTGCTGACACCTATAGGAAGGTATGCAGGTATGCAGTATATTGACTGGCTTTAATATACGCTGTTACGAACAATTTCAAATTCATCCGATATTACATTCTCATCCACATTTTCATTATGAAACCTAGGATCCCATTCTGTTCTGTTTGAGTTGCCCTTCGATTAAAAAAATTTCATAATATATCTCTCACAGTAGCCTTTAGATGTGAGTTATTAGTGAATGTGTAACAGAACCTAAAGTACTGGTGATATTCAATTGCATTATACGTACAATCATTTGATCAAAAATGAAAGAAAAACGAACTACAAAGAGAGTTAATTAGGTATAAAAGAGGTGGGGCAGTGAGGACGTCAAAACCAATTGTAAATAATAAAATATAAAAACATGTGTCCCCACCTCGAAAGCTGGATAACGCAGGGGGATATGAGTTTTGTAGAATTCTAGTCCCCTGCTCTATGCTGCTCAGCGATCTCAAAGGAGGTTCTCAGTGGTGGTAAGTCTTTGGTCGACTGAACTATTGTCATTTGGAAATCCCGCTTGTAAACATCTACGTATTAATGCTCCCTGGTTTCTTTCATCCATGTCTTACTTTGACGGTCAGGAATTTTTTGGGGTCATCATATATTACTGTTAATTATAAACAGAACAGCTATCAGAATGAGCATCTGAGTGATAAGTAACCAGCAAGCTCACACATTTGAGTAGGGCATATGCTCTATTTCTGGTTTATTAAGTATTTTACATGTTGGGAAAATCGCCAGTTCCCCGAAAATATTGTATGACCATAAGACCGATGAATAAAACTTGTGGTGACTTTCAATTACTGGAAGACATTCCAACTTCTTCGTTATATAGCGCAATTGCAAAAGAAGCGTATGCCTAGAAAAGCTGATTCTCCTCAAGGTGATGTACAATGTCACGCCGAAAACGATGTGAGTGACATTTGTGATACTTGACAAAATCATTCATCCAAATAATTTGTCATAAACTGTTGATCATGTACAAAAATGTAATGAAAATTTACTCGATTCAAAACTTATCCAAAGCGCTACGCAGTAAATTTAATAAGGGACCAATCCAAACGTCGTGTCCGGATTGGACGAACAACTTCCATGTTACACCTTTCGTCATAACCAAGCTTTTGTTTTGTATTCCAACAGTCAACCCATAGGTTGTGACTTTGCGGATAACATTATAATCAGTCAACGGCAGACTATGATTTCTTCACTACTGATGTACACCTATAAATGCAGATTTTCGTCTCATGAATAACAACTGCTTACTGAAACCAGTCCGAGGAATTCTGTTTATTACTTGCGTAAGAGGTTTAAACTCAAGTAAGATTTCAAGGGTTATTCGAAGTCTTTAGTTCCGAGTAGTACAAAAAAACAGCTTTCAGAAGCCAACTCTGTCAGTCCTCAAACAGCAGCTGATAGGTAGAGCAGTGTTCCGTCAAATAGTAATTCACTGCACTGTAAATATAGCCTGCCACTACTCTCAAATAACGTTTTGCTTAGTTCACCCATCCCATCGATCTGGTTTAAGAAGTCGGTCAATTAGGCAAAATGTTTGCTGTGCTCGCAAACTGCTTGGTCCTTAGGCATATCGTTATATTCCGTTGTGTTTCTTTGTTAGAAGCAAATAACCAAATTAATGATGACAAGTGTAACTGGTCCTCAAAACCATCACCAAATTAACTTGTTTGATCATTTACTGTTTGCTAGAGAAGCTGAGGTTAGGTAGTGTAAGGGACCTGTAAAAGAGGTCGTGTAAACCACGGTCCGCAAAACTAACCAATATAAGGACCTACAAGACAAATTACTCAGCATTTATCTCAGGCCACGCGGCAGTGTCATTGAGCATTCATCACAGCATATTTGCAGAATTCAATCCCAGCAACGTCCTCTGAACTCGCGGTAGAAATGAAAATCGGAAATTGCTCCAATGTGACCTGCAGCCGAACCGTACTACTCGTGAGTAGTGTGTTATCTAAGTGCTCATCAGAATAGCGCACTAAAGAGCTTTGAAGAACCGTCAAGCAAGCATTGGTGTTTGCAACATAAGATGTTGCCAATGATACCTACCTTGTTCCTAGGTTAGAATAGTACGCAAGCGGGTCGTTTTGCCGGTTCAACAATATTTATACCACTCGTTTTCTTTGTCACAGTAGTTCAGGCGTGATGAGGTTTGAGTGTAAAGAGGCTGTGATGGTAGCCGTTCAACTATATGGATACCCGGAACCTCCCAGGTGAGTTCGACGAGGTGACCGAAGTGAACGGAATCAAGATCTATCGAGCAAAGCTGCCAGGTTTGAGAACGCTTCTGAAAAGCAAGACGATGGCTATTCTGGAGGTGGTTTGAAGAAGCTCACGTAAATGGAATAAGCCGCCTTGGAGGAGATGATCAGTGTTGGACTTGACTACTCCCCGGACTGCCAGGACGCAGTGTGACGGCTCAAGGACACCCAACTTTATCATGATGGTGAAACCCCCAGCTACACTGTATCACTACGAGAGGTGTTTTCAAAGTCTCTGTTTAGAAAGACGAGGAATCAAAACACAGTATGCTGACAGAATAGCGTATAGAAAGAGTGCCAACAGTAAAAAATGAAATTCAATATCGTCCCCATTTAAGGATTCGGAAGAGACAGTTGACATGGCTTATCATCCGTTGATCGAAAGCTCTGTGAATGTCGGCAGAACCAGAAAACATGTAAACAGTTAACTGAATGAAGTTTGAAAATTAGTGAGAAAGCTGACTCAGGTGGTAGCAGCGTTGGAGACGAGAGAGAAGAAGAAAAATTATAGAAAAATATGTTAAAAAGTCCAGCAGTATCGGAAAGTGTACCTGTTGAATAAGAAACTCAGTAATCAAATGAAAGTTTTACTGATTGACCTTTATTTGGGGCAGAAAATCAAAAAATGAATATGATCGATAAAGGAGTCAACAGGGACTCACGCTCGTGATCATTTGGTCGATGTGCTATGCTTAAACAGGGTTCAAAGGTCACCGCCATCGATTCTGAATAACAGGACTGCGACCTAAGAAGTTCCTCAGAAACTGGAGGACCCCTGTGAAGTGATGGAAAGCTGTGGCCCGGAAAATCTGATCAAGAAATGAGGGCATAAGCAGAAGGTCTAGGGAAGCCGGTTGCCCAAGTGGTATGGTAGTGCAAGCAAAAAAGAGTGCGCGTAAGGCGCGTTACCACTGTTATTATTGGCAAGACGGTTAATAAGAAACGAAGATAAGGTGAGCGGCCCTTGATGTAACTGGAGCAAACCTTGAGGAGTGTCGTAAATATGGAGATCTAAACTATGCTACTCATGAGTAGTCAACAGTGAATAACTGAGAAATGTCAAAAATAAAGAGAAAAATAATGAAAAACAGGAGGAATTTCTGGCAGCAATCTAACAAGAAATAGCTCCCTTCAAATGGGAAACTGTCGTTGGCACATGCTTAAGCCACGAGTTGTTACTATGTTCAAATCAATGTATAAGTGTACCGTAACGTTCAACCATACCACTTGTTTCAGTACTCTGCATAAACTCGTGTTCAGTATTTACTATATCGCTGGATACGACGAGTAACATTAAGTTATGTAATCAGAAAAGCTCTGTATCTCAATAATCTGTCGAACCTTTCGTCATACACTAAATACGGGGTTTTTCAAAGTTTAGTTATCAACAAACCTACTACGACCGCAAGCCTTGGGGCTTTATAACACATAAACTAGAAATCATCAAGGTAGAAAGTGAACATTTCATTCGACTTGGCTTTAGTCGAAAATCGACTAGTTCCCGTCATATATTCCCGTGAACTTGTTGGGTTGCTGGCGTCCATGTAGTAGTAAGTATCGAGCTCTGAAAGATGTCCCCAAACTTAACAAATCTCTATTCATCCAGTTAAACGAAATCGTTTTATTAAAGTCATATGTTTTACCGAATTCCTGTGGTCTAAGCGTTCGTCACGAAATCCGTGGCTATCTTTCGTCTTGGACTTATGGGTTTGTCCGTAGAACAATCGGTTTGCAAAATACGATACAATTTTCAAAGATTAATGGATTAATTCCTTCAAGATCTCAACTTTACGTATGCTTACCTCAAAGGCATCTTTCCCAGGTGGAAACAGTAACAGCATACGTGACATTCTCCAACAGCATACTGTGTGTTTTACGCAATGCAGTTTAACACAGAATCCCACGAGATATATTTGGAGCAGAGGATCATCTGATTTTCTGGGGAGTCAAATCAATAGCTAACACAGAAAATGATTACCATCAAGTATCACCCGCTAACATAGGATCAGAAAAGTCTATCAGATTTCTTAACCTTAAGTATTTGCCACTGCTTATTTATTCTGTGGCGTTCAGAACTCTCAGAACCCTCTTTTGATGTTAAGATATAATCAAACACACTTCGTTTTATTGTCAAATACCATTACCTGCTCATCCATCCATCAAAGACGCGTTAATCCAGGTGATCGCATTGGTTCACCTGGGAAATAGCATCCAGTATTAATTACGAAGACTGATATATTCCGGTCTGAAATGAGTGCTATCATTTTTAAAAGTGTAACTGAGTTAGACGCGGTAAAGTATATGTAAGCAAGAGCTATATCGTTTGTTCTGAAGAGCAATATATACATCTTCGTTCAAAGGAAGAACAAACAGTGACACCAAAATTAAGCAACAGATATGTAAAAAGGTGAATGTGAAACGAAGTTGTCTGTCAACTGTGGGACGCTGCATAGTGAGCAACACTGAAAAGTTGACGAGTCCTCTCATAAGAGTAGCAAGCGTTAATAGTTCAGTCATCAAATGAAAAGGTACTTGTGCCGTATGTAACAGACGGATTTTACAATAGGAAAACACGCACACACAAAACTAGGTGAACGGTCAATTTCACAAAATCAAAAGCTATTCAGGGCACAGGGGTGCTATCACAGTCAAAGCTCACTCATAGAGACAGAAAAATTTTCAGCACAGTGAGACACCTGTCAGAGAGATGGCAAAAGTTAATGCCAGGTTCCCCGCATAATTGTGTCGTAGGTTTTTAAGGAACCTAAAACAGTCAGTAGACGTAAATCCGTGAGTGCGCAAGAAGGCAATCCTAGTCGAACAATAGCGTTACATGAAGAGGGAAATATAACACCGCGAACGACCGACAGAGTTCACATCACAGCCAAAAGTATGGAGGACCGATTGAATGGCGGCATTATGATAGCCAGTTCTGTACTTCGCGACTATGTCCATCCAGGCGAGTTGGCTTCGGTAGTCATCCACTATACTGATGTCAAGCACCACAACAGCGCTGTCACGAACCACGATCACTGTTGGTTCGCAACTGCTCGAAAACTGTATAACCCAAGTTGCGTAGTCGTTTCACCAGGTCTTTGGCCACGCGGTTATGTCGAGCACAACGCATATAATGGGTGATCCAACATGAATGCCGAATATGAGCGAGGCTTTCTGGTTGACCGCAGTAGCCACAGCAGAAAACTTCGGCTATCTCGTGAATTCCGGACCGTAGTCCGCAAGAGACTACATCTGATCTGGATGGTAGGAATAAAGATTCTGGCGAAGATGCGGTCTGGATTGAACAACCAACGATAAGAGAGTGGAGAGCGTGACACTTCCTGAGAGCCACGGCCGTCTAACGAATAATAGAGTTTCTCCATCCACGCTGCATGGGCTTCCTCCTCGCTCGTCACCACTACACCCTGAACGCGTACTGGGACGTTCAGTTCCCTCAAGATAGAACCGAACGAATTATCTCTGACCACCTTCCGCAGAACTGGACATCGACTGGAGAGCAGTCTCTCCACTCGAGATTTGCGCGAGATAAGAATAGTAGTACACGAACTCGGGATGCCCAGGCAGTCCAAACGAATTGGGGTGTGTATGTAACTGATTGGTGGTGAATCGTACAGCCCATAGCCTTGAGCGTGTCACGGTGGACTCGGCTCAACACTAATGAGTGGTTCATCTTCAGAATCAGATGTTGTCTCAGGAGTTCAAGGCGTTGATGTGGCTTCAAGGGCGCTTTGTTGGTTTTATCTAGCATCGTACGAAGCTGCAGACGGTGATTAATGGAATGCACGGGATGAATGAATGAACGGGATATCCAGATAAGTCATCGTGTCAGAGGTGTTTAATAAATGAATAATGTCCGGATCGAAGTGAATATACTTGTTAGAGATAGCGGTTGCGTTGTGTTTATAGTCGCCGCGGATGACCACGAGCTTGGTCTTGTTTGTATTGATCTTCAGCCCGGATAGTTCCAGGGCACTAGCGGCGACTGCAAGCTTTTCGGAGGGACGCGTGGTATCCTCAGTCAGAAGGATTAGATCATCGGCGTAGGCGAAACTGCCAACAAATGTATCGTGGAACTGGCAGTCAAGCTCCGGTCGAGATAGTGCCAGTACCTCATCCGTTGCCATTATGACTAGAAGCGGGGACAGTGGGTCACTCTGGCGAACATCACGTTAGGGTCAGAGGACGGAACCATTCACCGTGGCGGAAGCATTTCGGTAAGAGTCGTTAGCGGTGGATGAGCACGGGAAGTTCGGGCCGATTTGATAATCGAATCCTATGAGATAAAACCAAACGCTTTGGACACGTCGACAAAAACCGCACACAGACTTGATGACATGGTACATGAGTTCCGAAGCCCCGCATGAAGCAGTGAGGTCGCCTCGAGGCAACCGCCACGATGTAGGGATGCATACTGAAGAGCGGGCAGTTGCAGGTGTGTATTCCAACGATCGGCCAATATCTTGTGGAAACAACGTAACAACTTTGAAGATACGGAGATAGGTCTGAGCTTTGTGGGAGATGAATGATTGTTCATTTTGTCAACAAGCGCTCCCGACATCACTTAAAACGTTGTAATTTTGCTGAATTAATTAACCACATATCACCAGCTTCGGTCATTACTCTTAAGTAGGATAGCCAGTCGCCAAGTGACGTCGTGATTTAGACTTCAGTTTGTAGGTGATAACCAACGTTTCTCGGAAGATGACTCTTCAGTCACTGGCGGTTTATCATGGTCTACGTTAAATGGCATTTATCGAATCGACATCATTAATGTGAAGTACCTAGCGCTGGCGCAAGTAAACGACCCAGAGCATCAACAAGCCGATAAATCTTCACATAAGCTTCAAGAGATGTGCTGATCAGCCGCAAATGTACAACCGTATGCGATGTCGTACTTGTCAGTTCAAACCCATTCACTTCAATAAGTTTCAGACATATCATCAGCAATCTCGACGGCATGTCGCGGTAGAACTGGATTCAACTCAATTTACGTCGTCGTACATGAATAAGTGCAGTTGAAAATGGAGAAGAGTTTACCGGGTTTGTCTGTACAGCAAACTGATACGGAATCACAACAGCCAACAGGTTTATCAACTCTGACACTCAGTTAAGTCACAGTAACACGAGGGATGCCTTTCAAAATGTAGATGCGTGCTGGAACATCTAAACGCACGTGCACTTGTTCGCCAAGTGGTCTGCTGCAAGAGTCCACCATGACATGTAAACAGAAGAGATCGCATGGGCTTATGCAGACAGATGGACCATCAATCTCAGTGTGCTAGCCGCTTCAACTACCTGTAGAGGTATACAGTTTCACTCGATGCTATTTTGAGTTATTGATTGCCTAATCAGTGCAAACCACAATTATACTATGATGCGCAATCCTGTTGTAAATTGTCTACTGGTTGTAATATGCTCGACCCAGTTTATATTTCGGTCAGAACAGCTAAAAACGAGGCCGGACAGCTTTACTGGAGAGCTAAACCAATGCTCATTGTACATATAAACTACTTGTCTATTGTTTGAATCAATACACACTTCGTCCTCGCGCGCCTTGGCTTCTGCCTGCACGTGGTCGTTGTTACCGGGAGTTAACTGTGGCGATACCCGGCTTTAGTACGCTGGAGGAACTGAATTCGTTGGAGTCTCTCTGTTATTCAAGATTAACGTTCTTCCAACATACAGCTGACTTAGTGTGTGGAATTTATCGTAGACAGTTACTGTAGGTTGCTTTGTAACATTGTCGATTCATTTCTTGGTTCCACTGCAGTATCCTCTCCCATTTTAGTGGCCAGCGCCTTCCTGTTTTCCAAGATTGCAGTTTGTGAAATCCTGTAAAATCTGCAAATCCTTTTTGTCTTTAGTTGCACATTAATCCTATGCCTATCGTGTCTACTGCACAAATGTAGTGCTTACAGTCTCTCTGAATAACGAACCGCATTATCCTTGAGCGCCTCAAGTTCTGCATATAGGTGATCGTTGTGATCATGATTCATAGATCTAATAACTTGCGGTATCAGATCGTCAGCTCATTTAGTCATTATTAGAGGTCATGCACTTTCCTGGGATAACTTGTTCATCATGAGTGGGTTGCAATATATAGAGCAGAAAAATGGCACTTCCCACGACTCGGTGTGTGACAGATTTCTCAGTTGGGACACCAGATGTGCCTTATATTTAAATGATGAACGAAAGTAGTCCTACTTTCGCCACACACTGAAAAGTTGTCTGTGGCCGATTGAAAAATACGCAGTTTGTTCGGTCACGAGTTACCTTTCTGGTTGCTCTTCTGGTCTCGTCATTAAACTAATCAGCCAAATTGCTTTATGATGTTCAAACCGCGCCCACATTTCTTGTGTAACATCACGTGACTCATCCGTGTGCGATTGATATTTCAAATAACTGTTTGTTGTGTTGTCTGATAAACATCGCCTTTATTCGCGAGATTACTCAACTATGTTTGTTCGAGGTATAATAGATCGTCTTGACAAAACCAGACTATCTCGTTTTGCTTCACATGCTAGTGGATTCTCCGGAAGTCAGGCTACAGTTTATATGCATAAGGCTTATTTGGAGCAGACCATACTCATATTAAACGCACTATCATTTTTAGTGTGCTTAGGGTCCTTTGCTGCAGTTCCTTTTGTAGAAATTCAACTGTTTACACGTAATTCCACGAATTGCAAGATTGAAAATGACGTTCGCTGTTTTGCATTGAACACTACAGTAAAATGGTCAGCCTACTCTTTTTCCACGGGAGGTTACTATTTGCTTCCATTGCTAAATCATATGATAAATTACACAAAGGAAAATATCTCATTACCAATAGTGATCAATGATGCTATGAGTAAGTTACTGAGTATTTGTAAACATTGCAAAATTACTAAACTGCCCAGTAAGTGCAACTAATACTATACTCAACTGGATGACACAGAGTCCTATATGTTGAACCGTCTTTAAGGTCAAGTGACTTGAATGCGTAATATAATCTTAACAGTCACTATTATACCTGTAAAATGTGTTGTTGGTGCGGACCGTTTTCTTTTGTTAGGTATATGAATTCAGGTGACAAGTGGATGTGTTTGATGGCCACTCGGTAATCATCGCAGGACGTGAAAAGGAGTGAACACAAACGTCAATTTATCGAAGTAACTGTATGAATACTTGAAAAATGGTGAAAGCAATTATAGTCAAGTATCATACAGCACCCCATCACATATGAGACACTGTATAAGAGAGTGGATACTCTTCCCTGCGGTGATGCGTTTTCTGTGACGTAAGACAATAGGTTTAATTACTTAACTGTGGCTGACCAGTCCTAAATGTCTCACTACTAATTATGCCTAGGTAGCGTGAGGCATTGACGTGTCAGTGCTCGCCATTGGTGAGATTGCTAAACGGCTCTTCACATGACGGTACGACATATCGGCCGTTCAACAGTTGTGGACCCGGGAACAAAATCCGGAGCCTATACCATGCCACGAGATTGCTAACTAAAAGGCTTGTCCAAAAAACGGGCTTCCTAACAGGGTCGGGTTAGCAAACGGGCCTAACACACGGCTGTAATCAGAGCCAGGCTGGCTGACAAAGGAGGTAGTCACAATTCACGTCAAATTGTTCAGTTTCATCATTCCGGTTTTTCGGACACCACTGCCAGTGACACCTGCCTGTTGAAAATCTTTTCAGAGTTTGTATGATAGTATGAGACAGAGAAGCAGCGTGCATCAATGGATGCAAATGGACGCAGGAAAAATACGATATTTACCCGACGCAGCGTGTTATCACGATCATTTTCTAACCTAACAATGAATAGTAAAAAAGGGGGTTTATGAGACGAACGGATTAACAGACTGGAAACTATGCGTTCAAACCCCAACATTTTTCTCACAGGATCTGAGGCAAGTCATGACGTGTTTTCAGGCATACCGCACGCTCTATGGATTATGACGTTACGTCTTCTAACATTGTAACCAAAACTCTAAACAGCGTCTTGGTCATTCAGTTGAATTCACTTCATGTCATTGTATCTTTTGCTAACATTCTAACCATAGATCAGTACCATGATGGATGCAGCCTGGTGCGTTGTCGAGATAAGTGTGGACAACTTGTGTAGTGGGGATGAGCGATCGTAATATATTACCCACACCAATGCTACTCAGTAGTAGGACCAGAGCATATATTTTGACATCGAACAAGCCGCAGGAGAAATACAGGAAGAAACATCGGAGTGCAGCATCGCACAAAATGGTCCTTGCTACCTAAAGAAACTGAGCATTGGCGCCTGTGTCAACCGAGACGGTCTGGGGCCGAGTATCGTGTGGTTCTGTTTAAACGCTTAACCCATGTGTTGCTTTCTCGTACAAACAACCCTTCTGCCATCCGCGTTCTTGGCTCACAACACTTGTTCAGAAGTGTTGTCCCGGTGGAGCTTCTTTGTTATGCATAAATCCTCTCCGTATTGGTGAATGTTGTGCGCATGCTGGACCGGAAAACCTATCATGCGGGAACCGGATAACACTAGTGGACCGCCAGTAAAGGACAATGTGTTGTGATCCAAGAGCGCGGATGGCACAAGGTTTGTTTATTCGACAAACCAACACAAGGGTTAAACATTTCAACAAGACCTGAAACAAAACCACTTATTTGCACGCGGTATTCGGCCCCAGACCTTTTCGGTTGCCGCAGACGTCAACGCTCAGTTCCATTATGAGCGATACTGCACTCTGATTTTCCTTCCTGCATTTTTCCTGCGGCTTGTACGATGTCAAAATATATGCCCCGGTCCTACTACTGAATAGCCGTGGTATGAGCAGTATGTTACGATCGCTCAACTTCACTGCAAATGTGTTGATTTAGGAGAAACAGTTGCTGATAGGAAGACTACTTTTGTCCTGTGCAGATGAACCGTACATAGCAAGTTGATATTACTGGATACCATGAGCAATAATTATCTGTCTTCTTGATGTACCTTTGCTTTCTATGTCACACAAGGTCGACTGTTTTTCGTCCAGAATGAATAAAACTAAAAATTCCAGCATTATGGTATCTACTCCATAGCATTCCAGTACACACGAACCAAAACGTTACCTTAGTGAGACAGTACTTGGCAGTGCGGTTGCACACATTCGGCACTCCAATCAGATATGACTAAATCCACTAAGTAAAAGAATATGTCAGTCACTGTTCTAGATATGCCATTTTACCAGCAGACCAACATTTTAATCACTACCCGGAAAAGAATGCATCAGAATATAAATCGTGTATTCATGCCTGACGTGCGGAATGTTGTCTGTGGCTTGGCTTGCACAGGAGCATTCTCCTTAAGCATGATGACATCAAAGTGTATCTCATAGACTGCATCACATCTCAAGATTATGGCGATTTTGAGGTTCTTCATTGTTTGTGGACGTTCTCTGTGTATCCGGTGTCTGAGGCAACCGTGTAGAAAATATCCGGTGGAGTAATATCTGGTGACCGCAGGACCACTCCCTCAGTTTACCGTGGACGATTAATCATCACCCGAATATTTCATCCCGATGTCCTCATGTACACAGTTTATAGCATGGTAATGCGCCATCTTGTTGAAGTAGACTTATTCAAGAACTCTAGTAGGTCTAGCGCTGGTACAAACTTTTGATGCAGCATTTAGAGAGAGAAGTGCCCTAGTTTGAAAATGATTATGTGTTCAGGAGTTAGGCCAACGTTTCAACCACCTCGGGTGGTCTTTCTCAGGAGTGTTGTAGTCGAAATCACACTAACAAAGGAACAGAGGTCACGTGGGATTTGCCGTGGTTAGGTCAATCTGCACTGCAACTGCATTGGTTGGTCGAATCTTTTACTCATTAGGTGGGGGTAAGTCCGATTTAGATAAGACTCATCTGTGTCTGGTGTTGTTTATCGATCTACGCCACATTGCGATTAACACAAGCATGTTGTGTGTAAATGGTGAGAGCTTCAGCATAGTACCGCTCCCCATGGGAACACAGACCCTTGTGAACCACTTGAACTTGATCAAAACCTAGGTTGTGATTCTGTGACAGTGCATGCAGAGCGATGGTCGAATCCTACTCTTTCTTGTGAAGTTAATATGTCTTTAGGAGGATATCTCATATGTCTCTTGAGTTCGGCAACACGTACTTTCAGTTGTCTCCTTATCTGTCCAATGTAACTGGCATTGTAATCACCGCATTTTATTTCGTAAACACAATCTGTCTGGTTGCCCTTAAAAAATGCATCTTTAGGATGCATCACCAGTCGTTCTAAGGTATTATCTTACCAAAATATGGTCAGGATAGCGTACTCAGAAAGAATGAAGCATCATCATCGTCACCATAGACAACAATACATGAAAGAATGGAGCGAATTTTCTCAGATGATTGTTCGCGATATGGTATTTGCACAGTAGAAAATTCTGGTCGCTTGGTCTCCTACTTAGTTGATATGCGCTTAGCCGTGCTATCAGTAAATGCGTTTGAATATTAATTAGCGGCTAGCAATTCTTTAGTGTGAGAAATTTCTGTTATTTTTGAGAGTTCAGTGGTACAGATCTTACTATATATATATATATATATTGATGAGTGATTTGATGACTGTTCTCTTCATACCGATTGGATGTGATTAGTTGAAGCTGAGATACCGATCAGAATGGGTTGGTTTGCGGTACACAGAAACCTGGAATCTCTGGTACTCATCAATTTTCACTAGGCAGTCTAGAAAATTGAGTGCTCATCGGTTTCAGTTTCCAATTTGAATACAATGCCATTGCATTCTGAGTTTAAAAAACTGTAGGAATTGGTCGCGAGCATTCTGCTTCGTGTTTACGAACGTGTCATCTACATACCGCCACCAAATTCGTGGAAGGCAGATAAATTCACTCATAGCTTGTGTTTCTAGGTACCTGAGAAAAAGATTGGTTACTGCAGGTGCAACAGGAGAAGCCATAGCCTACGAATCGGCAGTCCAAAGTCTCAACTGGCCAAACGAACGGCAGTACTACTTGGTCACAAGGTCGGTCAGGATGAGGTCCAACCAATTCCCGAGAAACTGCTTACGATCGAGGCCATTCCGGTGCCAACATCGAAGAGGACGTTGCGACAGTTTCTTGGTCGTGTCGGGTTCTATAGCCGCTTTATCAAGAACTTCAATGAACTGGCCAGCCCGTTGTACGAAATTCTGAAGAAGGATTGCAAATTTCGTTGGACGGATGAGGCCAACCAGGCGTTTATCAAGATCCAACAATTGATAAAGGATGGACAGCTGACCCTGAAGTTGCCAGTGACTGGACAGAGCTTCGTTGTTGCGACGGATGCAGGAAGGTGGTGTTGTGGAATATACCAGTCGAGTATTAACTCCCGCTGAACGAAATTACTCAACGACAGAGAAGGAGCGTTTGGCGATCGTGTGGGCATTGAAAAAATGGAGGCCTTATTTGCTCGGCCGACGTTTCCATGTAGAGACTGATCACAAGCTGTTGGAGTGGATTAAATCGGTGAAGGACTCCGGAGGAAAGCTGGCTCGTTTGGCGTTACGATTACAGGAGTACGACTTCACAATTCGTCATGTAGCTGGAAGAGTGAACTATGTTCCCGATTTGCTGTCCCGAGCGCAACACGTAGATGAGGTTCATAAGGACGTGATCGGAGTCAACAAACTTGAACTGGAGAACGACACTGGGAAGTTACAGGCAGCGCAGATGAAGGACACGGCAATCCGAGTGGTGACTGACCACCTTATATCGGGAAAACAACCGCCAGAAGACGAGGGGAATCCGGAAGTGAAGGCTTAGATAATGCACTGGTCAGATTCGCGGTTGAATAGTGCTGGAATTTTAATGAGCTAACTGCGGGAGAGAATAAGCGCACTTGTTATATCGACGGAGATGAGAGCGACAATTACGAAGGAATGCCATCAATGTGGTGGAGTGCAGCCAATCGTGTACGCCATATCTGCATTGGCCAATCACATTGTTCGACACTGACCTATATCTATAGTATCCATAACAGACTAGATGAGATGTTGTGCATGGTGTAGTGAATACACATCTTGCCCTGAACTTGGCTTGTTCTTCATGGTGACAGAGATGAAGAACCCAGACTAGATGGGTGTAAGCCCAATGGCGGGATTGAATCTCCGACCACCGTCCCAGCTGAACATGAATGAGGATGAAGGACTTCCAGAAAGATGGAAAATATGGAAGTTGCAATTTCAAGATTTCCGCACGCTAGCTCGACTATCGTCAGCCGAGAAGGAGTTTCAAATGGCGATGTTTCGACATGCCACTGGAGAACAGGTTGTCCGCTGCATTAATACATTTCCGTATGAAGCAGACGAAGACCCAGAAGACTGGGAAAACGTGATGAAGAAATTAAAATGTTATTGTTTGGAATTTACGAACGACACTTTTGAGAGATATAAATTTAATTGCCGCAAGAACCAGGAGAATCCACGAATCAATTTGTTCAAGCTCTAAGATCCATGGCCACAACTTGCAGTTTCTGTAACTGCGTGCATGACAAACTGATCAAATGTAGCATAATTATCGGAATGAGAAACGGCAATTTGACAAAGAGAATATTGAGGGATCCGCAGTTGACGCTCAAACAATGCACTGATATGTGTCGAAGTGAAGAGGCAGCCGACAGAAAGGCCGAAGACATCAAAATTCACTCGACAGAGGATGTCAATCGCGTGATGGCGAAAGAACCAAGAAACCCTTTAGCAGGCTGCACTTTCTGCGGAAGAACCCATGGTTGCAAGAAAGAACATTGTCCAGCATGGCGAAGAATTTGCACAAAGTGCGGTAAAGCGAATCATTTCTCTGATTGCTGCAAGAGTGGTCCAAGTTTGGCGAAGACAACCCAGCCTAGAAGGTACTCAGTGTGTGCGATTGAAGTGAACGAACCCCACCAGGATATACGATCTACCGAAACTGAGTTGAATGGAATAACAATAAACTTCCAGGTGCAGGTGTCAACCTCGTCCCTCGGTCCTGCGTCCCAAACGAACCACTGACGAATACGAACCTCTTGCTTCGAATGTGGAATGGAACAACGGTAAGGCCCACGGGGAAGTTTACGGCAATCCTACGCAACCCAATTGATGACAAACGTATCGAAAAAATTTTGCTTGTGGTCAAAGAAAATTTTCCACCCCTCCTCAGAGTTGAAGCAATCGAAGCGCTGGAATTGGTAACGTTTAACTGTGTACATAACGTAGTCTCGCCATTGACCAACATGTGTCTAAAATATTCCAGTGTTTTTGATGGTACTGTGGGAACCCTTCCAGGAGTCTGTAAATTGAGCATCGATTCGGATGCGAAACCAGCTGTGCTACCCATTCGTCGTTTGCTACTTACTGTAAAAGAGACATTTGAAAAGGAACTCACACGGTTGACAGATCTAGGAGTAATACAGCAGGTAGACGAGCCAACCGACTGGGTTAGTCAGGTCGCTATAGCCAGCGAGAAATCCGGCGAATTGAGAATTTGCATCGACCCGAAACCATTAAATGCAGCAGTAAGAAGGGGGTATTTTCGACTTCCCTTGTTGGAAGACATTCTTCCTCAGCTAGCCGGCGCATATTTTTTCACCAAGGTGGATTTATCCTCTGCTTTCTGGCATGTAAAACTGGATGAACAGTCCAGTTTGTTAACGACATTCGGGACACCTTTTGGTCGTTTCCGTTGGATTCGTCTACCGTTCGGATCAAAAGTCTCCAGCGAAATATTCCAAAAACGACTAGTCCAAGCAATCGAGAACCTGCCTGGTGTCATGTGCATAGCTGACGATGTTTTGACCCACGGTCGTACCAAAGTCGAACATGACAAAAATCTAGAACTCTTTCTTGCCAGATGCCAACGGGTCGGCATCAAGCTCAACAAGAGAAAATTGAATATTGCACCAACGAGGTTACTTTCCATGGGCACGTTTTATCCAGAGAAGGAATCAAGCCTGATCCATCAAAAATCGGTGCAATAGAGAATATGGCGCACCCAACTGATGTGAGAGGTATTGTTCGCTTCAATGGGATGATTAACTACTTGAGTCGGTTCCTGTGCTGTTTAGCTCAAATCATGGAGCTCATCAGGCTACTGACCCACAAGGATACGCCATGGGTGTGGGGAGAGGAACAGAAGCGAGCGTGGAAACATATCAAACAATTAATCGTCAAAGCTCCTGTATTACGTTACTATGATTCACGTCTGCCGTTAATGATACAATGTGACAGCAGCTAAAATGGGATTGGAGCAGTTCTGATGCAGAACGGACAGCCGATTGATTTCCGAAGTCGAACCATGAGTAGTGCCGAGACCCGACCCAAAAAAATCGAAAAGGAATTGTTTGCGCTAGCCTTTGCTATGGAAAAATTCAACGATTACACATTTGGGAGAAAAACTATCGTCCAAACCGACAACTATCGTAAAAAAGCCTCTGGACAAGGCGCCACGCCGTTTGTAGGCAATGTTGGTACGCCTACAGAAGTACAATTTCGAGATCGGATACACTCCTGGCAAGAACATGGTACTGGCGGATGCACTATCGCGAGCCCCACTGGCAACGGAAGGAGGCAACTGCACCGGATATGAACAAGTACACCTAACGCTCGCGGTTACCACGACTTAGACAGACGTTTGCCAATGACGAAGAGAT
Organism: Paragonimus skrjabini miyazakii; assembly: GCA_014338405.1. NCBI lineage: Eukaryota > Metazoa > Platyhelminthes > Trematoda > Plagiorchiida > Troglotrematidae > Paragonimus > Paragonimus skrjabini miyazakii. Next base: position 36,916 of record JTDE01002968.1, on the reverse strand, counting down.
GGAGAAGCTCGAAGAGCAAATAAGAAGCTGCTGGCCCGACAACGCACGAAAAGTGAGTGAAATCATTCGTTTTTATTTCAAGGTCCGGGATGAGTTGACCACAGAAGACGGTCATGTAGAACGTTTGGTTATTCCCCGAGCTGCCAGAAAACTCACTATGCAAGAAACACACCGTTCGCACCTCGGTGTGCGTAGTTGTACGAGACGCGCTACGGATACCGTATACTGGCCAGGCATGACTAGTCATATCAAGGATTTTGTTTCAACCTGTATAGTCTGCAAGCAGTATGGGACTCGACAGCCAAAGGGGCTCATGGTGTGCCGCTTAGTCCCCAAGCGACCTTGGAAACACGCAGCGGTTGATCTATTCTCGCATGCAGACAAGTCATATCTACTTTTGGTGGACTATTTCAGCGATTTTTTTGAAATTAAGAAGTTAAATGCTACATCAGCCAAGGAGATAATCGGCAGATTGAAAGCCCAATTCGCAAGATATGGCATTCCAGAGTGTTTGAGATCAGATGGTGGTCTACAGTTTTCAGCACAACAGTTTGCGGAGTTTGCAGAAAAATAGCGGTTTAAACACGAAGTCTCCAGTCCACACCACAGCCAGTCTAATGGTAAAGCGGAATCCGCTGTGAAGGAGGCAAAGAAAATAACGAAGAAATGCTTAACAGCCAAA
>JTDE01002968.1:15280-27491 GCA_014338405.1 Paragonimus skrjabini miyazakii | reverse complement strand
CATGACTTCATTATCTAACATTAAACCTACGTAATCACAGCAATCTTGCAGAAGCACTTTGCATTTTGAGGCTGCAAAGCGCATTCCGAAGTACTTAGCAGAATGCGAAATTGCATTCAGCGTTGCTTGTGCGGCTTGAAAGTTGTCAAACAGCAACGCCTTATTGTCAGCATAATCAAGATCAGTCAGCCTTCCATCAGGTTGGAGGTCCACATCGGCATCATTTGAGTGACGCAAGCAGTCCTCCATTATTTCGTCCATGACGAAGCTGTCGGACAACTCACCGTGAACCCTAACCTGAGCCGAAGTATGGGACTAAAGCGCCGACAGTATGTTCACATATTTGGTCGGTACACTCCTGCGTTTAAGCGACTCTAAAAATGCAGATCGATCCACCGAATCGAATGCGCCTTTATAGTCGAGAAATACGGCAATTGTTGGCCGGCTTGATGTGAACCCTTCCAGTTCAGCAGTAATTGCATCGTTTGATGTATTACTGGAAGTTATGTAACGCTATACTTAAGTACAGTGACCCCGATTCGACATTATTCCAACTATCTAATGAATATGTCACTTATGGACGGTATCAATAAGAAAATATATTTCCTAGTTGGGAAAAGTGGACAGGCATTTCCATTTTTTCTATTGGATGATAATGGCTACTTTTTATAGTACAGAATAGAACGGGGAAAAGTAACGTCTCGTAGCAACCTACCACGATCCTACTCTCGTCTTACTCCCGAGAATAACGTCTCTGTGAATTAATCCCATGTAAAAAGCAAAAAATTAGGCTAACTACATACTGAGTTTGCCACTGATAAATGTGGAAATATTGCAACGTCACACACATTGACAAATATCAGTTATTCATACCTATTCTATATGATACCGATGTAGCTATACATTTGACTATTTGTTACCAGTGTTGTAGTATGTATCATTAATGGAAAGTGCAACTAACTCAAAGCTTGTATATTCACATCATTCTAAGGATGTACGCGTGAGGAACTTAATTGAATAGAACCTCGAGAAGGAAGAAGCTAATCGTAAACTTTATAATTGTTTGTAGGATATCTTATGTGAATACAATGTCTTTCTTGAGTCTAAAATTCTCATTACTCAACGTAGCTTTATCACATCATTTCTAGCATCACCAGTAAAACATGGTCCTAGTATCGTGTATCATGTGGTTAAGTGCTTTTCTTTCAACTTCAACTATCTCCAGTGAGGGCTGTATTACTTTACGGCAGCGAAACTTGGCCGATCAGAGTAGAAGACGTAAACCGCCTCCAGGTATTTGACCACCGATGTCTGCGTTCAATCGCTCGTATCGGGTGGCACCAACGAATAAGCAACGAGGAGGTTAGGAAGAGGGTGTTTGGTACTGATTGTCACACGAATTCTTCCGTTCAGTCCTTACACTTTCACAGACTTAGATGGTTAGGTCATGTACTAAGGATGCCAGCTAATCGCTTGCCACACCGAGAACTGAATTCCGACGCTGCGGCCGATTGGCGTAAGGTGCGAGGTGGACAGATGATGACCTGGCGTAGACAAATGAAATCGTTCACGAAGGGGTTGGGCACTGTAGGTCGGGTTCGTCTCCCGGGTTGGAGCCCTCGCGACTCAGAAGGTCGGTGGCTTGAAACTTTAGGTGAGATGGCGGCTAACCGAGCTCAGTGGCGTGAATGTTGTCGTTGTTTGGCTGAGTTGTCCGTGAAGTGAGTGCACTTAATGACGCCGGGCAGTGAAAGCCGTAAGGAAGCTGTCTTGCCGATGACGCCTTACATTCACTTACAGCTCGGTTGTTTGTTTGCAAGGTGTAGGCGCCTTGATGTTGTATGTTTGAATGTAGACGTAGCTCTTTTTTAGTGGTTAGGTCCCCTCCCCTCCCTATTTTTTCTTCTCTTTTCCTAAACAGGGTTTGTTTATTCTTCTTCGTGGTTGTGTGGCAGTTAAGCATCAGTGTGAACCACTGATGTATTGCTGTCTATGATGATGATGATGATGATGATCTCCAGTTATAGTTACGAAGTTAACAACGTGAATGAATGAGGTAAAAATGGAGCTGAATAAATCAGTGTGGTAAACCCGAATTTATGGATAACTCTGGGTAGACAGACACAACAGAAGTTGGCTAACATGTACGATCATCATGTCAATGAAGTGTGTGGTATCAACATGTAGTTCCGCTTTGATACTTGCAATCTCCTAAGCAACGCAGAATATAAGACAAGTTTGTGCGATTGCTTCTTAGCATCCATTAGGCGAAGCTAAATTGCCTATCTATGGTAAGGAGGAAATGACTGCATTTTCTGATGGCAGGCATTTCAGAGAGTAGGTGTTTGTTGGACAGAGATGTCAGCTGTGAAAACGTTAACTAGAAGAAGAAGAAAAATTTTGGTTTATCCCACCACCAACAAGCCGGTCAGACTGATAATTGTTCACAAGTTCTGTATTGTGCTGAGCTACATAAGAAACTTGGGAACATTTGATTATGTTGTAAATTCTCGAAAAGACAAGCTGGATTGATCACGGAATATAACTGAGTTTGACGGAATTCGAATTTTTCCGCTTCGAAATAAAGAAAACGAAAAATCTTGGTCTGGAGATTAACGCGGCTGTCCCCACAATCAAATCACAGATGAGTGAAAAAGTTACCTTGATCCGTACCAAAACGTGTGCTACATGAAGAAAAATACACGGTGTTAGTGTGATCTTTGGTGACCGGCAAACCTTCTCTAATCAGTAGGTTAAAGAACAGTTACTAAAAATAGTAGTTAAGATAAACAAACCCCCAATGTGCGTGACCGAATAAAGGTCAAACAGGTACAGATAAGCGAAGGTTACTCCTGGATAGTTCTGGGAATTTCTATTAAGTCTGATTGAGCAGAAACGTTTTACTTAGGAAAGTAGGCCGTTTTGGAGTGATAAGCATGGGTTCCCTGACAACCTTTTAGATTTCTGCCGAAATGTTTTACTCTGTATGGTAGTCTTTATGAGTAGTCCTTACTATTCAGCACCTCAGCAGCAGTCCAGGTCAACAGTCAAAACATAAGCATGGAACTTCTCACTTATTGGTCGACTTTTAAGTAAGCTGATGCTATCGCGTCGGTCATCCTGAATACACTGTTATCCCTTAAACCGACACACGGTTTCAATACAGCGACAGGAGCTTCCATCAAATGTGGTTATGCTCGAGAGTTAATCGAAAAGCTTACTCACCCGAATAATTGTATTACTTTCGGGGGGTATCGCTGTTGCATTCAGTAATCTACTAGCAATAACAACCTCTACCGTCAGGAGCATAATGACAGCCTCTCATAACGATAAAACAGATTTCTTAGCACAAACGATTCATCCATTTAACCTCATATATGACTAGTAATTTCCTCGGGACATTACAAGCGAATAACGGAAGTACCCAGAAAGCTACAGTACGATTTATCCGGGTTTTCTCTTTGTAAGCAAACCTAGGTTATGATTCGGCCGCTTCTGGTGTTAGGATTGGTACTACGGATATCACCTGATGTTTTGCCTAACAGTGCACTTTGTGAGTAGCCTAGCTTAGGTTGATAGTTGTCGATAGTTAGAGGGTGGATGTAAGAATTCCGACGACTTCGTTCGGCATTCAGGAATGGATAGAGACTTCACTAGAAATGTAGTGAAGTTGATGTCAAAGATGCTTTTGTTGAAAAACTTTGCTTCTTCTGGCTGTCTTTCTATTCCCCCCCCCGATTTCTCGATTTCTGCACCGATTCAGACAAAATATGCATAAACACAAGTTAACTAAGCCTTTTAACGTGGTTTTCTGGACTACTAACACCAGAGCGACTGCTGAGAACCGAGGCAAACATACAATCGTTTGGACGGGTTTGATTGAGGGATAGTAAACAGAGAGGAGATTTTGGGAAAACACCATTGGGGCGAGAGAAAGGTGATGTGTCGGGGACAACTAGTCTGACATCCTTGATTGCAGGCACTATTTGATTAGCATGAAAAAAATCGTCATCCCTATTTAAATGGCAGTTTGTATCATTTAGTTGATTTTATTTGCAACTCAGATATTGATTTTTATTCCTGTTTTATTGTGCTTCATTTTAGAGGACTTACAAATGAAATGGACGAAATACCAGACAATTTGGCCACTTGATTTAATGTGTTGTTTGAACGCTCTGTTACTGGATTTTATTCGTCGTTTCCGTCGAATGAAACGTCTAATATATGATTCAGCGCCAATGTTCTGCATGAGCTTGATGCTTTTCGCCATAGGTAAGCATTCATATTTAATTGTACTAAGCAGCAGTAATGACAATGGCATGTTTGCGGCGTTTTCCATAAAATTTCTGATAAGTTCTTTTAGCCGTGTACGTTATAAATTTGAATATTCAAAAACCTGTCGCACAATAATCAGTTATCGTTGATTATTCAAACTTCAATATATTGTCTGCATGCATCTCATTGTCCGTTCATTTGGCGTTCACTTTGTGCATGTAACTGAAGAGAATGGTTGAAATACTGCCTGAGCACACACCTTACATAATAAATTCGGCGTTCATCAAATCAAAAGAAGTCGTGTATTTTGCCCACACGTTGGGTGGTTGCATTGTAATGTGCTTGACTTCCTTACATCTATTTCACTTTTTTCTTTAGTAAACGTGATTTCTGATTCTGATTTCATGTAATCTCTTCACAAAACGACTGGTCAGTTAACTCTTCTTCCAGACTCCATCGATTCTGTGTATGGATAGAACTCACTCTGTTCTCTTTATTTCACTTTGTGGTAGTTTCGGCCCAATATTTGCAATGCCTTATTTGGCTCACCATAAATCTGCATAATCGCTGTCTCAGTCTCTTTTTTGCTTGTATCGTTCATTGTAGTGAGCATACACCGTTGTCAACACGGTTATTGTGCAGCGGTCTAACAACATTTGAATCTACTACAGATTCGTTGTCGTTGTTGTTGTTGTTGTTGTTGTTGTTGTTGTTGTTGTTGACGTGTTTGATTTCTCCACTAATATGAGATATCTGAGTACTTTGCTTCTTTTGGTTGTCAGCAGGATCTTTGTTTATTTGGCAGTTGTTTCAGACCTTCCGTTCTGGCGACTAATATAAGTATCTTGATGTCTGGCTAATATCCCATCTCTCAATAATTTGCTAGCGCTCCAAGCCTGTAACTTGCGAGATTATTTCTGAGGCGTTTTTCTTTCAATGTCGCGCGTCGTTCAAACTGGCACCTTCCTCTCTACATGCCCGTGTGTGAGGTCGTGCTTCGTAGGATACCAGTCTCTAAGTAGTCATTGAAATAATGCACTGTGACCAGATAGTTCCTTCCATTCTGCAGAAATAAGTTGTCTGTAACTTTTTTTCCACAGTCTTCAAAGTATTTTATGTGTCAGTGTAGGTTCCTTTACCTGTCGTGCCTTGAGTTTTCGGCATATCGTGCAAGTAGACAGATAGTTGCGAAACTGTACTTTTGAAAACGAAGCAACGTTCGTTGCTGGCTTTGTGACCCAACTTGAGGCCGCTTGTTGATAGTAAAGTCGGGCGCTTTAGGCTGCGTGTAACTACCTGTCTTTCTGTTGAAGGTGTGGTCCTTGAACTGTTCCACGAAATTCACCGCTGAGAGCAGTCCTTTGTCTGATTGAGAATAAAATTGTTCGACATTTGCCGTCGTTCAGGTGCAAAAGCCAGTAAGTTTTTACCACATAATTTTCGTCTCTAAACTGCTTTGTTTGGTGGATCGGGGTCTGAATTACTCTGAAATGATGCAATCATAATAACTTGTTTGAGTATGTTGATGACAGCTTCTTGCACTTTTCCGCACTTGCGTTTCATTTCTTTAGGGAGTAGTACTCGGATGGGTGGCACGATCTCCGCTAGTTAGTTAGCCATTCCATTTAACCGAATGTTTGCTTTCACATTCTTTGGTGATGGCATGTCTCACACTGTCCTGAACTTGTCACGAATCATTTTGTTACCACCTGAGGTCAACGTGCGGTTGTGGAAAACGATTCCAGTTTTACGGATTTCGCCCTATGTTATGTTCACACCTACGTCAAAGAACAGCACCTCGTCCGTAACACATACTTGTGTTTAGCTAACTGTACTACTCAGAATTAGGGACTCTGAGTAACCCTAGAAATCGTACGCGAATTAAAACCCCAAACACAAGTAATAAGGAGATCTCGTACTGGTTACAGTAGACAGTTCTTGTTCACGAGACAAAAAAAACGAATTTATGGATGTACAACAGTACTAGGGAAAGCATAGTCTGTCATTGGTTGATCGTATTGGTCACAAACCATAGGTTAAATGTTGCAATACAGCACGAATAAATTAGCGAATACAGGGAGGCGTAACACTGAGACTGTTCATCCATTCCCGATGTATTATCTACAACGCGACGTTTGTATTGGCCCACTGTTAATTCTTCTGTTGTGTTGAAGTTTAGATAGGTGGTGAATCGAGTCGATTTTCACCACACTAACGTTTGAGCCAATCGTTCCAGGAAAAGCTTATTGGTAAACTTCAGTCCAACAGGTGGGTACAACCAATGAAAATATCCGAATGATGCTGCAACGGTCGTCAGATAACAATAGATAACAGATCAGATTTCGTTAGTGACAAGTGATGTGGTAGATTTGAGGATCTAGAAGAGATCTGTTTGGGGAAAATATGTTCCGCTGCTGGATTTGAAATAGAGGCAAAATTGTTACGCCAAACTCGGTGAGCATTCTACTAGCTCAAGTTTCGTGAGCGATTCGACGTTATTTAGGTCTGTATTCGATGGCGTACAGTATTCGCGTCGTATTGTTGCATGCAGATAAGTGCACACACGTGACTTGCCGGATTTCTTGATAACAATAGCTATTGTTTCTGAACTTTCACCCTCAGGTTGTCGGCTTGTAAACAGTCGATTCTCGTTATAGCTTTTCCACGCAAAGTGAGTGAAAATCTTCAAATCGGCGACACCATCAATAGAAATGAATCATTTAACGGCAAACGTGCTGAACCTTCGAAGCTCTCCTATCCAAGACTGGAAATAGCGGCGTGCTGAGTCTCAGTATTGACCGTTGTTTCTTAGGCATGGGTAAAAAAACATTAACTGAAAGTAACAAGGCAAACAGAAAACGTTGAAAAATCTCATTTACTTGACTCACACAGGATCCCACTTTTTCATAGGATAATTACATTCAAACTGTGTTAATTCTCGCCGTCTTCAAAATCCATTCATTTTAAGAAGTGTCACGGTACCATATCCCATGGCACATGTGAAAGGGGTTGATTCGTTTGAGATCAATTGTTTACCAAGTTGAACGTCAGTTCATTTCAGGTCCAACACTATCTACCCGACCGGAAACAAGTCTTCCTTCATTTTTAGTGGATTCGACAACCTAATCGCTTGTTATCCGTGTGTCAACCTCATGTTGCTGACGGCACTGGTGACGATGGTGATGATGACCCTGCTGATTGAGCTCTGTCCATTTGCAGAGGCTGGAAGTTTTGTGAATAACTTTACTCGCAGTGTCAACGATCTGATGTGCCTTTTGACAGGTAAGCCTGTCTGTGGATTCTTTTGATCATGGTGCTTAGAGAAACAGTGGAAGAGTTCAGTGGACTTAGTACTTCTTCCCGGTGACAGATTGACCGACATGGAATTTGTAGATGACGTAGTCTTGATTTGCCACTCTGCCGGAGGCATGCTGAACAAGGTGAATGACCGGGCTTGTATGTATAGAGTACGTTTTGCACCTTCGAAGTGCAGGGTGGTTTTTCAGATCCGGGACATCCCACTTTTACGTTCCTCATTGTAGACAATCCGCTTGAGACTGTGGACAACTCCACATACTTGGGTAGCACTGTCCCGTCAGCTTGTGATACTGCTGACGAGATATCAGTGAGAATAGCAAAGGCACAAGTTACCTTTCTTAACCTGCATCATCCGTGGTGTCGAAAAGACGTCCGGTTTTACTAAAAGCAGAGTATATAGTCTTTGTGCACGTTCTATTTTGCTCTATGGTTTGTTTGCTAGGTGTAGGCATCTTGATGTTGTATGTTTAAATATAGACACAGCTATTTTTAGTAGTTAGATTCCTCCCCGTTCTCTTCTTTTTTCTTCTTTTCCTATAGAGGGTTTGCTTTTTTATTCTTGGTTGTGTGGCAGTTAAGCATCAGTGTGAACCATTGATTTATTACTGTCCATGATGATGACTATGGTTCGGATACGTGGTCTGTTCGCAACGATTATATAAGTAGACTTGCTGTGTTCGACCATCTTTGTCTTCGTCAACTAGCCCACATCAATTGGGGTGATTGCGTTAGCTATACGGCTGTTCGCCGGCGCGTATTATGAAACGCTTGGGATGTACAATCAATTGGTCACCTGCTCACGTTGGGTCACATACTCTGCATACCAGCTAAATGTTTATTGTACCGGGCATTGCATAACAGGGATCGCCTACAGTTGAGTGAAACCACGCGGTCAGGAAATATGAAAATCCGGACCATTCCATTGAGTACAGCTAGTAGATGTTGTCTGCCTGGCTTAGGTCCTCGTGATCACTCACACCGTTGATGAGAAGCTTTACCCAAGATGACGATTTGTGACAATAAGTGGCACACCTACATCCATGCCATTTCTAGTTCTTCCACTCAGCCTCTTTTCTATTACCAACTGTTGGTCTCTTTGTAATGTTTCTTTTTTCTAAGTTTCGCAACGTCACTGTTGAGATGAGCAGCAGCTCGAGCCACACTACCTTCTGGCACGGTTCACGTCCGCTGTGAATGAATGAATGGAAATATTGTGGGAATAAATTCGAACTGGTCAACTGAAAGTACTGATACCTACTCGGAATGTTGATCGTTGCTGAGGCCATTAGTATCCGACTACGCAACCCTAACCTCTGCTCTCAGAAGAAGTTCGTACGGACAATTAATTTCCCCTGGCCTACAATCAATCAGGCCCACGATTTGGAACAGTGATTGCGCAACTGATAACAAACACGCTGTCCACAACCTCTATTGACCGTTTTTCTGACTCATCCCGGTTACTGTTTTCATATTTATTGTGTTGTAATTAGCCTATGATCAAACACAGAAAACAAGTCTTGTTCGCTACTTTGTCGTTTTCATTACCTACTCGTCAATCTATAAAAGGACTGCAACCCAAACTGGGATGGAACCAGCCTAGTCTAGCGCAGACTTTCAGCCGAAGTGTTTTTGGAATAAGGACATAGTATCGCATTGGTTTGTGTAAAGTACAGTGTTTATCACATACTCACCATTGTTCACCGAACCCGGTTCGACGAGACGCCTGGATCTTCGAGTGTTTTGCCCAAGATAGCCTTCCAGACGTTGTATACAAAAAGCTTTTGATACGAATTACTTAAGTACTTAGACAGTATGTACAAACTTTATTGTACTAATTAATTTCTGCTATTTGTATTTACCATTCAAGCATTCATTCGTGCGGTGGAAATTTTCTTCTATTACAACCTTCTCACCAGAGCGTCGGATTTATTGAGTCAGGTGAATTCCTTTATAAAGTTCCGTGCCAATGAACTGGATGAATTTTCTCCGCACCAATTCACGCTGGTTCCACCAAAGATACAATTCACCCTGGCCATAATTGGATTATTCGCCTCCGTTCTGGATATCACATTGATATTAGACTATATGGATCCGGTATAAAAGACAGAAAATAGCTTTTTCAAGGCTCGTCATTTGCCTTGTTAGAATGTTTATACCTTTTAACGAGAACCATACATTTGTGCTACAATACACAACTGAGTGGTGTGTAATCGAAACAAAACGTGTTAAAAACTGCATTAAACCAAAAAGTCATCTCTCAAGTTTGAGTTTTACAGGTTTTTGGGATATACCTGTTACAACAAAAATCGTAAGCATTCATCCAAGTGATGTGATCTTATTCTCGCTTGTAAATCAGCTGATTTTTCGCACGATGTAATCAGGTCTCGGGCTTTTGCACCAACTGGCAAACTTGGTCACGTTTCAGCTGATCAGATAACTCCGACCTAAAAAGAGGTTATGGCTATCAAAGTTTGAACACTGAAACATTTCACTGACAGGTGGCATTGATACAATTGAGCTATTGTGTGCTCAAGGTGAAGACATCTCGATGGTATTTCCAAAGTGAGCTATCCCAGTGATAAGTCTTAAAAGTACAGACAATAGCGTTATGATACATGAGTTCTACCGCAACAGATGTTTTTGCAGATGTCTGCTACTAACTAGAAAGCTTATCCAATTATCTTCAAGGTCACAAAAAATTACAGTTGAATGCTATTCTTCAACTGATTCAAAGCTCCTATCACTGCCAAAACAGTAAGAGGGTGGCAAACAGATTAAGTTAAATGTACACGAATAACCTGAGCTTTCTGATAGCAATTGCCAAGCTGCAAATTACAGTTCACGGAGATTACTTTGAACATAGACGCTAATTAGAGCTGACGGAACATCAGCATTGGGTCGCGTATGATGGCTCACACAGGTGGCACGTAGACGGAGGTGGTGAAGGAAATAATTAACTATTCTTGGGTGGGATGCGTTATCTTATCCCTAGCAGAGGTTAATGTGTGTTTGATACTGCCGGTTTGTAGTTGGTGCCCAGTTCTGACATGGCAATCTCACAGTAATCTGTCGCGGAGTGAACATGTTGAAATAAAGATAAATGAAACTAACTTCTGGTGAGGTTACATGTGCTGTGTCTTAGTACGATCAACGACCCTAGTTACGTCATATGGAAAATAGTGTTACTACGATAGAAGCATATCCACCACATGTAATTCGCGGCAATCTTACCGGTTAACTCAACTTAAAGCAAACCTGCATTTGAAGAACTGGGATCCGTAGCTCAGCGACGCGTGTGCTAACACTGAGTAAAGCGATCTAGTTATCAGGCATTTAAGAGATGCAACTTACTTCGGCGAATTATACCAGTGTAGAATTAAACGTGTGTAACAATCAACTAGTGACCATAACGTGGGTTTGTCACACGAGAAATGGCTCTTGGATAATCGCTTTAGATATAAGAACTGGCATGCATTCCATAGGTATATTTCCGGACTGTCACGATGATATTGGATCGTAAACGAAATTTGTGGTTCAACTCTGGTCATACTTTCATCAGGCAACCGCATCGGCCACTGTGCCATGGACCTCACATTAGACAGGACCGAATAATCATATCTGAACGCCCAACCACTTTCGCTTGTAAGTAATGATCAGGAATGGTATGTGCCACTACTACTCATCACATTCATATCACTTCAACATGACACATTTAAGATCACTATCTAAAGTAGTCAAGGTTGGTAATTTTGACATCATATGACTAGAGTTGCCATTAAATATATCAATGTCAACGCTTGAATGATGGTGAGTTAAGTCTCGGTGATTAGAGTAAGATCTTAAACTCATATTTATCTGGCAGTTCGCATTAAAAACTACGCCTATGCACTCGCGCCTACTGAGAAGAGTATATAAAACCATTCGTCCTAAGGTATAAATTCTAGCGATAGAACGGAACATTTTATTAAAATGGTACCATCTTTACGTACAATCACAATTGATTAAAACAAATTCCAATTGTGTTTGATGAATAATAAAAGTGGCGAAAATTCGAAGAATTTTGTATAATCCACAGAAGAACAGTTTTACGTTCGACTGAAGTAACTGGCAGCAGGAATCATGGTGATATTTGTACACAAGACAAGTGGACAGGTTTGTATTTCTATGGTTTGAAGTTTGATACTTTGATCTTATAGTGAAGATAACTACGCTGGGTTACAAAAAAAAGATAGGACATCCAGTAGTGGATTTTCATGATAATGATAGTCAAAGATAACTACACAGCAATGTTCCTGGTTAATGGTTAACTACCATACGACTAAGGAGAAGGAACATGTCCTACCAAGAAACGTCATCAAGAAGACTGTTTCTTTATAGTTCTCATTATCCATCCTTTTTTAGTGCGCTTACTTCACCGAAAACTTGGATAAATAACAGCAAAATTCACTGATTTTTTCCTCGCAACCGATCGATCGACATCGTAAGGGAACACCTTCTGCTAACCGATGAATCTACAGCTTACGTGTAATAAATCCAAACATCCGAAGCTGCAAGGTCCAAGATGCTCCCCCTAGCAACAACAATTCACCATCTTGACGAACACCGGCAGATGCGTATT
>JTDE01002968.1:0-15180 GCA_014338405.1 Paragonimus skrjabini miyazakii | reverse complement strand
ATTGTCATCACCCGCCCGGTTATTCTCGTTATAACAATCAATAGCGTTTGACTATCATTTATTGGAACGTCCTACACCTGAAATTCTATAAGGAGTATCTCTTTGTCTGAGAACTGTCGGCTGATGTCATTCTAACAGTAAACTGTTCCACGAAACCGAAATATTTCTGTGTGACTGTCTTGCGGTAACCCACGGCGGCTTTCACACAACACTGTTGATAAGATGGTTCCTTCATATGTAAGTCTGCTAGTATGTGAAAAGAAACACTAGCCTACTAGAATATTAGCATTCACTGTCAAATCACGAGATTTCTATCTATGTAGCAAAATCTCTTCTGACTCATGGCCCCAGTTAAAGTAACTGTCCCGAGTTTAACACTTCAAATCAATTCAACTGATTGCCCACTTCCACAGAACCCCCGAAAGTAGAACAAGGTAATCAAGGTTTCTGGTTCCTCTGTAATAAATTGTAATTCTTTCTGGTATTACACAATTCTGGAAAATGTCTGTCTTCGGCAAACTACTGTAGTCACTGAGCAGTTTCAAAGCCATATGGACGCACCAAAGAAGTCTACTTGAGTGGTCGATTTCTTGCTGGCCTGCGATGAGCAGAAATGTCTAATTGCCACGCCCTCAATAGGCCACTGACGGCAGTGAACAAGGGTTGTCAACCGTTGCTCGTAAGAGGGTCAGGTGATAGGTAAGTGATCGTTATCAACACCAGTGAGAGACAATCTATTTGATTGAGAGCGACTAAAATTCTAGAAACAATAGAGGATATTATTTTAGGAAGTCAGTGAACCTAGAAAGGCTGGGATTAACAGATTAAAAGAAGAACCGATCACTTTGGTATGGCTAAATTTCTGCCTTTAAAGAGGCCAGACACTTCTCATAATGGGTATTGATGATCACGTTGTAGTGAAAGGCCTTTCAAATTAAAGGACTGCTCAAGAGAGCGGTGAAAGTAATACACCGTTAGCGAAAGACCCGGTGATTACTGTGGATGATTTTAAGTTCCATTAGGCAACCGGCGAAATTTTAAAAGTTACTTCTGTACTGTGCGTTCCGGTCTTTTATCTTGTTGATCATCGCTTGTTACCGTGTTATCAGTTTCTGGATGTACCGTTTTTAATTCACGACACTTTTACTAAGTCACAGAAGGTAGTGGATTACTGTGTGAACAGACCACGAAATAGTAAACCTGGTATTCTTCTGATGAAGACATTGTTCAAGAGGGTCAATTTCCGCTGGTCACCGTGCCGATTTTTTCGAGTTTCATTAAACATTCATTTTTACTCATAACTGATAAAGTGTAACTTAACGTGACCGTGTTTCTTTTACAACAGTAGTGAAACATCTCAATTGACGGTCAGCCAATTAATACAGTGTTAGCAAGGGCTTTTACTTCAATCACAGCGCGAAATAAGATAACTTTCGAGAAACAACAATCATGAGATTTTATAGAAACGTTTTTGAAGATTTTCGGTTAAGCTAAGAAAATCTTAAATCTTTCGAAGAAGACTAACGACCATACTGTAAAAATCAACCAGAGAACACACAAGGAGCCACCTACGACAACTTTTGGAAGGAGGTTGATTGAACTATGTAGTACTTGTTAAACTTTTCCACTTCATCCAAAACATTCCGACTGAATTGAATCCTGATCGACGGTCAAACTCACAGAGTAGTGCTCGATAATGGCGCATGGTTAGTGGTGCTACTGGTGTCAAATTATATCAAACTCTTATTCAAGTTTAATTTCCCAACGTGCCCGAACAGCACGAGGTCATTTTAACTTCGAAACAAAATAACGTTTTCTTGGTGTATTGATTACACAACTTTAGCAAAAACATCAATTAGGTTAGAATTCAAATCAAAAGTTATAATACGTTTGTTTAGATGAACAGTTGTTATCAAAGTCAAAGTAGAAGCACCAACAACTGTCACCACTTTTACAGAAACATACACCTATGGGTAGCAGTCATTCAATCAAAAATTTAATTTTGAATTCAGACAATAAATTTGTTTTTTGTTTAAATCGTTGGGTAAATTGCTTGGCAGAAACTGCTGTACAACTTTTTAATAAATTCATAACTTCACTTTTATTTAACTGTTCTCGCAGATTTTGGCCTTCAAAACGCAACGTGTTGAACAACAAAGACAGTTTGTAAAAAAAACATTTCGAACGCACAAATGGGGTTAGACCCTCCTTCGGAATGTTGTCCTAAACAAAAACATTAGCAACTGCGTACGTGATTGATCACCGAGATTACTCTCACAGATCAGTCAACTGATATTGTCACGTGATGGTGCACGCTTAAAGTGATATTTCACACAACACCAGATCATTGGAATGCCATCGAAATCTGTGGAGGGTGACTACGTGTGTGAAATACTTTACATACATCGTCCAGTCCACCCTTGTTCTCTTGTACCTTTCTAGCGGAAGTAATAAACAAACAAAAAATCCGTACTGCTTAACTGTTGTCGCGGTGTATTTACGGGTGCCCAAAGACCACTGTGCTTGCCCAGACAGTGGTCGAAAGTAAGGTAACTCCAGTTAGTTTTCACCTAAAAGAACCTGTTTTCATACTGGTGATTATCTTTAGGTCAACCGCTTCCACGTGTGCTATCCACGAACTTGTGGTATCTTCTCTTGCCAACAGTTCATATATTTGTTTAATCAAATCTGTTTCCTGGGCTCTACATGCCAACGGTTGGTCAAAATCGACAGCCTTTTGTCGTAATCACCACTGCACACAAGTTACAGCCTACAGAAACTCAAACATACTAAGACCGTAATGGATGTCCATCGTGCAGACGTCTCAGAGCGTGACAACGTGTGGGACGAGTCATTTCATGTGCGCATGCTGTTGTGAAAGAAAGAACCGCTTGACCTGTCTATGACAAGACCCACTATAGGTATGTGAAGTTATTGGAAAATGAGGAGAAACACTTTTTGCCCGGCTACCATGTACTCATATCCTTGACAGTAGTGTAGGCACATTCTCGCAAAATGCATATACACGTGGCCAAAAATCGTTTCTGATCCCTGGTCTTCCTGACATTGAGACCTGCCCTTCAGTTTCCGTGTGTGTAAGTTTTGCCATACTACGCACAAACGAAGTTACATGCTGGGCTTACCATACCATTTTGACACATCCAAAGTAAAACTTAGACGGAGATAAAAGACCTAGTAGTTGTGTCGTACTGTATTGGATCGTCGCCTTGTTGATTGCTTAACTGCTCAGCCCAAAACTGAGAAACGGGAAGAGACGCGGCAACACGGTTTATTGGAAGAGCGAGGCCACATTAGGCCACAGAGGCTCTAAGTTTTGTGGGATGAAGCGATTACCGTAAATGGCCTACAGACAGAGCGAATCAAATGAAACAGTCATATATGACAGTCACAGCGTCAGAACAAAACACGTGACAGGGGGTATCAGAAAGCAACGCGAGAAAAAACACGGTCCAGATAGCGCACTTGCGTTCGACCGCACACCTGTAGTCTGATTGGCTGAGTGAAACCATACCACCACCCACGGCCATACCATCCGAGCTGAGCCCGGGGATCGATGTGGCGTGATGCATCCTGGCTGGTTCGTTAGGAGATGCACCTCATAACAAACTGCTACTTCCCTACGGTTGACATGACACAAACAAATTGTTACCGAGTTGTTACCCGAGTTAGTTTCTCGAATCCGAATGCGATAATGACCATCGAAAACAGAAACACAAACCTACAGTGATTCCGTGGTTGGGGAACCAAACAGGTGTGAAAGAATTATTGATAAAAAATAGTGAAATACAATTCCTCTTCTTGATTGAGCTGGTCCTCGACAAGGAACTTATTAGATTACGTTCAGGAAATTTGAAACATTGAGTCTCTCTGATCTAATTAATCAACACAGCAAAGGGACAAATGTTGGGAGACGTTGATATTTCGTTTATTCTCCTCGATCTCATGCATAAAACCACTGATTATATATTAAAAAGGACGTGGCAGCAAGAACAACAGTTAAACAAGACGCACACATACAAAATCAGTGTCATCGCCACGGCAACAGTACTGACTGCGTCAACACTCTTTGCGTACAAAGAAGTGGCCGATTTGGCTTGATTAGCATGGTTTTGCGAATACCAACAGCTTGGGTTTCGATTACGAAACAACACAGTAACCGATGTTAATGGGTCAACCAAATGACCTGTATCCCAGATGGGCTTAGGGATCAAAGACGCCGGGTTTCGGTTTAGCCGCTGCGTTTTTAGTGTTTGTTGGATCATTACGCTCAATAACCACTTGGAGATGTGTTCCGCTATCCGCTGTCATAAACTCCGGTTTGTTCTAATAATATATTTGTCATGGCAACTGCACATAAACTTGTACATTAGATCACCCATGGTTTACAGTGAATGTTTATGAATTTTTCAGGATGACTGTTGGCAAATAAACTTTTCTTCAGAAATTCCTGCTCTTTATTGGTACTGTCATCAGTACATATTTGATTGGCCCCATGGAACAGAGTTCGGACTAGGCCGCGCTGGTGTGTCATTGAACTAAACCAGGAAAATCAGAAATACTAGCTCCACCACGAAACAACATACGTTTTATTGTACCGTTTTTAAGTCTACTTGTTAAAACGTCTAAAAAGCGGTGAGCTTCCCACAATGAGATAGAGGAGAATAAACGAAATGTTAACATTTTGCAACGTATTTTTAGGTCGATTTAGTAAGCATAGTCGGCGAAGTTTATATCTTACCCCAGCGACCAGGTTGAGGGGTCAAACGGTTTAGATAACAGTTCAGCTGGTCTGAAATTAATAAATTCACTTGTGGTCAAAGGCGATAACAAGTTATATTTAGGGATCTCGCAACCATCCTTTTCCGGACTTTCGAGTCTACCTGTTCGTAAGTTAACATAGTTCGAGCCCTGAGTGCACTGTTACCAAACTTGTTGATAATGATGGCGATAAATCCATTCTCGAACTGACTACATTTCTTTGTTTCAACTTAGACACTGAAGAAGTGCTTTGTGATGTCCGTCAACCAGTGGTAATTTCTATCGTAAACATTACTCTTGAACATCTCGTTATACTCAAAAAGGTGTTAATCTTGCTTTCAGACTTCTAACCGTTTTTATTTGTGTGTCGCATGTTCAAACAGAATGAATTCAGTACGAGATGCACGATCAGGTTTCTGATCCGATCGAAGGTACATTAACCAGATTTTCACTTTCGAAGAAATTGAACATCGATACTTCTTTTACCATTTAGCCCCCATGTTATGCACGTAATATGGACCGTTTCTATTCGGTTGCTCATCATTACTGTTTGTGGTTTTCTTTTTTCTTTCTTTCTGATAAATTACTCCAATTTGGTCAATTTTTTATGTGCTCACTCTGATTAGAAGGCATGCAGATATATGCGGCTATGTAAAGCGTTCTCCATCGTAAGTGACATTCAGCGTCAGCAGCATCGTTTCACTTAGTTCTAGACAAGACGATATGCAAGTTATTTTGAACGTTTCATATGATGAAGCTGGTCTGTTTGAAACGAAAACCACACCGTCAGAGTGTAGCGCTTTTGTGTGATCGAGCTTTTACCTCAATAAGGCTGCTCGCCTGCGTAATATCAAGTCGTTAGCTTTTAAAGTTGGTGACTAGGAAACCATAGTTGTAAACAGTAGAGACATACGGTGCGAATCTTAAATATCTGCTATCTGTGGTGCTGTAAAGAGGTACGGTTGTTTAGCAAGAAGAGAACTTGCATCCTTCCATGGGATTCGCAAGTCTGGCTTGCGCAAGTGGAGGATGCATAAAATCTTTCCTTTTCCGCCATCAGATAGCCTGTAAACGGATTATGTGGACGGCGTCAAGATTCTTCGGTTGGCATCCATATAGGCTCCAAGTTAGGGGAATGGTGCAATAAAATTGATTCCTTTACTCTGATTTGGTAACATGCACAAAACACCGACCTTATTCAAGCTAATCACATAAGAGTGGAAGAAATTACAAGGTTGCAAGGCGCTGACGTGGCCACAGATTATGAAAGTGCTGAGTACTGTTCATCGGTATTCAGCGTGTATGCGTGCTGAACTCAACAGTCCAATCTTTTAAACAGCGTCAAATGACAACACTGAACCATGTGCCAATGACAGGCAGATTATTTCCGAGGTTATTGGTTTGCATGCACCATACTGGTTATATGCGTACAGTCAACCACAAGGTCGGTTTGTACTGATGTCAACCTTGATGCATATAATACCGGTGCTCTGACAAATACGGGCATCATCTCTTACTAGGATGATCGTCGATTGAAACCTGAATCTGACGAAGATAGACTTGCTTGAAACCGGTCTTGTGATGTTTGTCTTAGAGTGAGCATCGTCTTAAAACTTCCAACAATGCCTTTGTTTTATTGTATCCAGTTTGTTGGGTCTGTTCTTTCATATCATCGAAGAATAAAGGTGGAATTGTCTTCCACATTTTCATTTGTTCAGTCGCGATCGGATAGAATATCTGGGCTTCTTATTCCGACTAACAAATAAACCGCTAGCCTTATAGGCATCATAGGAATTGAAAGACCACTCCAATTTAGTTAGTCGGCATCGGGAAATGTGAATATTTCTCCCAGTACCAACTTACGTGGTCAAATTCAGTTCATTGAACCGTATTAATTTGATTCAAAGAATGCAGTCCACCTCATCAGTTATCTAACGGACAGTCACCTCAAATGATGCATATGGAGCATATGGCCTGAGGTAAGTAAATTCAGTTGTCACAAGTTGACCGGTACTCAGTACGCAAATGGTAGGTCGGTATGATATTAAAATATAGTACACAGACAGACTCTTCAACAATCAGTTCAAAGCTAGAATGACAAGCAGGTATTGAGAATATAAGACTAGAGTGATGGCTACTAGTGCATTTCATGTAGGATAACGGAAGCAGGTAAATTTGTCTCTTAATCGAGAAACAAACAATGGGTTTTCAACATAAAATAAATCAACAAGGCTGAAGAAATGGAAAAGGAGCAGGTCAACAAAATGTCATTTTCTGTAAAGAAGTGTAAGTGGTTCTCCAGAAGACGCAGTTATCGGTTAGTGCTACTGAGGAACATATGGTGGAATTAACTCATTTTTATCCAACACACTCGCCGTCTCTTTGTTGATGTACATAAGGTATACTATGTCTTCAACTCCAGAGCAGTATTGAGATGAAAGCTTCGCAAAGAATGTGAAGAGAGGCCCTAGTCCTTCGGAGTGAAGACTGACGAAAGTCAAAGGAAACTGTCTTACGAATAAAGCACCAGATTAAGTTACGTGAAAGGTACCTGGAAACGCATGCTGAACAGCACCGCTCAGTTCCATCGATCACACTGAATGAGCTGTTCATATCACTCATGAAGACACACCAAGTTAAGGATATTAGAGTACTATTTCATAGTTGAAAATAACACAACAGAACGAACTGGCTAAACACAGAATATGACTCACTAAGGAGGTTGCAAAACTGAGGAACGCTTTACACGCCCTATAGATTTCCCTACGCGTCTTCACAGTGTCACGACACTGAAAAAGAACGGTGCGACAACATTTGAAAAGGTACAACATAGCTCTTTTTATCAAAAATCAGTTTTGCTCCATTAAAAAATCTTTGTTGATGTCCGCGAATTTTTATTATTCAGTGCTTGGTAGAAACCGAGTATAATGACATATTACATCAAGGAAGTACTATACTTTTTAATTTACTCAACCTTGCGCTATTGGTCATTCAATGAGACATTTACGATCACCGACATCGAACGACTGTAGGCAACAAACACAAGGGCAATGGAATCGACCGATGGGACCGTTTTGGCGGTGTTTAGACTCATTTTGTTGTTCATTCGGTCAAGACACCTGTCAAGATCAGCTATGAATGCTGCAACTCTCATGACTTACTACCGGAACCATAATTTCGCAGCAGTCTACACATACGGATTAACATATTTGAACAAATTAGTGAATTTAGTTGCATTTGGATTATACTTACATTGCACTGTCAAAGCTACCCACGTTTTTTAAAAATAATCATACTAGGGACATCATATAGTCATCTGATGCCGGCACGACAGTTAGTTAATAACCTGCATTTCGAATAGATTCACTTTCAGCTGTCTCTTGTGCCAAAGTGTCAGTCAAAATCTGCGACCACTTCGTCTATTTTTTTTAAAATATACAAATAGCCATCGAAATATATTGCAGCTCCGACACCTATGCATTAGAAAGAGTTCAGATAATCATTTTCTACCTGAACGCTTCTAGCTTCATCAGAAAAGAAAGGTCCATTAGTCAATATTGAGTCGTTGATGGTTCGCGAGGATTTGTTGGTTATAATGATGTGGTATAACCTTTTGATAAATTTCTAATCTTGTGGTGATAAATTGAGGCACTAGTTGACACATTGCCTGCCATTTTTAAGCATTCTAAGGTAAATCTGACGATTCAGAGGTTGATTGTATAAAGGAATAAAGCAGAAGCAAGCAAAGTTTAATCAAAAGTTACACGCTATACTGACTGTTTAGACATTTATGAAGCGATCCGTTTGTGAAACCTTCGACATTTGGTTGGATTCGAACCAGCTAAAGAGACCGCATGCATCTACAAACACGTGTTCTACCAGCTGAGATACGAAGCCTAATATGTTGAACCTTTTGATGTGATGACTGAAACGCTAAGAAAAATCATTCAGACCCCGTCATTAAGCATCATACAATCCCTACAGTGAAAGGTGATATGCTTACACAAACTGAACATCACCTATATTTGATTGAAGCTGTCACATTTCCATGGATTTCCCAACCAGCCCCTTTCGATAAAAAAATCAGTAGACTCAAGTTTCGTTCTTGTAATAGCAGTAATACATATTCTTGCCACGGCCAAAACTAGAACTCCGGCCACGTTTTCATGAGACAACCGTGTTGACCAATACTCCGATGACCACACACTACGCATCACGGACAAAATCTAACAGGAACGAAACTCGATTGCAGTTATTTTGAATTGGGCTAGCTGAACAGTCTATAAAAATGCGAAGCCTTTGAGTAACCTTGGACGGTGTTTAATTTATGTTAACTAAAACCATCTACTATTTATCAGTAATATGCATATATCAAGTTTCAGTGAGATTACTGATTAAACTCTGCTTCCGATGAGCTGAATGATTCTTTGAAATATCTGCAATTAACAAAGAAAGCAAGGTTGCTGTAGTACTGTTGGGCATGGTACTCTTTGCTAAAGAGTTGAAAACTGTCTGAAAATACATATTATATTAACGATCCTTTAGTTACGTAGGCTGTCTTAACTACTGGGGTCAACAATCCTGTATATAGAATCGTCAGTTCAGACATTATTCACTCATGATGACTTCTCTTCGCTAGGTTCAACAGATTTACGCCAGTATGGGCTGAAGTCGCCACGGACTAAACTGTCTTCATCACAATGTCGATATAGACATTCGCATCCTCTCAGGTTTCAAACTAACCCATTTGTTTGATTCTGTCGATTCCTATCTATTTATTTTCCTTTCCGTGTTGGATATCTCGAATCGCATCAGTTTTCATATGGTTTTCCAGTAACGATTAGGAACAAACTTGAGATTTATGCTGTGGCTTTCACACTACACTTCTTCAAAGTATTCAGAGGTATGTACCTCACAACCTGGTCTGAGGATGCTTTTGGATCGGAAAAGAAATAACACAACACATAAACTACAGACAAACTGCTAACAGTTTTTCGACATTACCATACCTATGCCACTTGTTTTGCCAAAAACTGATCAGAACTTGCGAGATGTTTGTCTGGTCGATAATTGGAACCGTGCCAAGCTGAAAACCGGCTAGGTGTGCTGTCATAGTCTTAAGTCACGTGATGCTTAGTAAACTACGTAGGGCGTTCAATACGCCCACAAGTGAACGGTGTGTACCAGTAGAATGCGGACGTAGTTAACCTTCACACCTAGTATGCAAAAGCCCCAGCGAACACGTTGGCCAACATTGCGTCTTGTAAATGGAACCAGTCGGATTGATCTCAAGTTTGGCGTCAGCTGTGCTGATGGACTGCTGCCGAACCAATCGCCGAACTGATAGCCAGTATTGTGAACCAAGAACGCAAATACAATAAAGATCGTCAAATTTGGAAAACCAACACATAGAGTGTACGTTTCAACACGACAACAAACAAACAGACTCAGTCGCATATAACACTGGACCCAGGAAGTCACGGTTGCAACGATCGTCAATGCTTAGTTCATGTATGTATGTATATAGATCCATTTCATGTCACACTGCACTCTATACCTTTTTCCATACTGGTTTCTCTTTTAAGCATAAGAATTTATCTTTCGTGCGAAAGCCTTTCGTTTTAGCGCAGTAGAATTTCTCCATTGTATTTTCAGGATGTGGAAGCGGCTTATGATTGGTCTAATAAACTCATAGTTTGCGGCCTTTCTGATTGCGACTGCACGCATTGGCTGCTGCACAAGGACAATGTCCGAGGGAACACTTGAGTTGTGAAAGCCGTCATGTGGTCCAATCATTGGCTTGTACTCTCTGCCCCATCTGGACTAGACTCTATACTCCGATTGGACCATATAACGGCCTTCACAACTCAAGTGTTCCCTCGGACATTGTCCTTGTGCAGCAGCCAATGCGTGCAGTCGCAATCAGAAAGGCCGCAAACTATGAGTTCATTAGACCAATCATAAGCCACTTCCACAGCCTGAAAATACAATGGAGAAATTCTACTGCACTAAAACGAAAGGCTTTCACACGAAAGATAAATTCTTATGCCTAAAAGAGAAACCAATATGGAAAAAGGTATAGTTTTCTCTTGTATTTTCCCCTGGTTAATTCAGTATTCAAATATATGTTCATACCTGGTCACGGAGTGGTGTAGTGTGATCACTCGGTTCCAGTACATACCGCCCTGCTCAAAGATTATTCCACTTGCAGCAAAGGTCGTCCCGGTTCTCTTAGTTCTCTCGACGATTTGTGTACCGGCGTCGTTAATGTTGATATACTTGGTGTGCATTCTGTTTTAATCAGGGTGTCATACCATTTACAAAGCTGTGTTTTGGTAGCCTTTACCTTCTTGAGCGCAGACGCAACCTTCTTGATAGCTGTACGGGTAACTCGGAGTATGATTCAAATTTTCTTGCTGTCATTGTCTATTCATACTTTTGCTTTATTGGCGCCCTGTGCATCAAAAATTACGTACGATTACCGTTGTTCCTTATCGAATAGTGCAATAATTTTTTACGCATGATGCTATTTGCGTTTTGTAATGTCCGTATTACGAATTTTTTAAAACCCGCTGTTTATTTTATATTGTTTATCCCTGTTGACAGTAACTCGCATCAGATCTGCTAGTGCTGGGGCTCGTCAGACATTCACCAGTGCACCAAGCACTTATGGTCGTTACGGGTGTAAAATATCTTATATACAATGCTGTCATTGCCGGAAGTGGTATCACTTCAAGTGCACTGGCCTCAATAAAGATCAGTACAGGTAGCCGGTTTCTTCATCCGTTCCTTTTATCCGTAACAACTGTAAATGCAGTAAATGCACTTCTTTGCTTCAAGCTGATCACGCGCGCATCCCAAAAAGTGAATCGATGCAGAAAACCTGTGACTATAAATGCAGGCCTCTTCTTAACTCTTTATCCCCTCTTATTTCTTCCGTGGAATGGACAAGTCTCAACAGACTTTATTTACAGTGAAGTTGAACCTGCAGTTTTCGAATGAATACACTGCGTTTGCCTTCTCAGGTCTTGCAATAACCAAGAAGGCAGTTGCCCTCATAAATGTACACATACAGGAAGCTCATATGAAGATAAAAAAAAACACTCAGAGGAAGGCGGATTGTTTTATGAAGTCAATTCCCTACGGCCTCTTTTCCAACTTAGCTGATCAAGTCAGTCCTGACATTTTAATTCTCTCCGGATGTTACAAACCTCGTGTTTGCGACCAGGCTGTGCACCAAATCAATCTTGGTCTTTTGGTAACTTTACTCGCTATGCTTAACACGGAGACTGTACTTGGAAAAACAGTGGCTTTGCACTCCGCCAACGCCAACTTAAAAGGCGTGTCCCTCGATCGCTCTCTGCGAGAGACGCGTGACAAGCGGACTGAAATCAAAGCCAAGATCATGGCAGACCGGTTGGACAATAAAGTCGTAGTTTCTGCTCCCGCAGTGTCCACCCAGGTTCCTGTTCCTGTAGTAGAAAGCAGGGATGTTACTTCTACAGATGAAAGTTCAACGATCAACCCTCCGAACAAAAACACTGGACACTGAGACCGTTCGGAGTCCGTATCCCATTTTACCCGCCCCAAAGTCTGCCAAACTTGTGTCCACGAAATTCTCCCTCCCAAGAATTCGGAATGAAGAGAGCCTCTGGGGCTACCAGCCATAAATCAAAAGTGACTTCCTTATCCCGTCTCATTGTTGTGACTGCAAAAGACGCTTGGCCTGCGAATCCGATCACTGCACGAAATCCCGTACAGGTCATGCTAAAAATGAAACCATAAACACGTACACTCATTTGCACGGCAGGTGTGCATTCACATACATTGGGAGACAGTACGTTGTCATTCGCCTTGATGGAAGTTCTTACACAGCACGTACACACTATTCCGAGAGTCTCTTCTGGTCCATCGTCTTCCAAGCGTTGGGAGCTTGCCCTTTTGTTTCTGAATGTCGACTGTGAGTAGTATACTGCTCGCAATGAAACTGCCTCCTATGCAAAACCATTAGGCATCTCTATTAGTGGCCTCACAACACTGCATACATTGCATTCTTCAAAGCCTCGTCTTCAACAGATAAAATGGTCAAATTTCCCGTAGATGAGAACTTCCAAGCACCTTCCCAAAAATTAAAAAAATTGACAAAGACACTGAGGCTGCAATTTGCGACGTCAAGAATGCTAGGGTCACTGACGTACTCACAAGCGGTGATGTCGCGCTCGCAGCCGCAGAGGAGATCTATCAGACCAACTCGGCAGAACAAACCAAACCGAATCCCAGTCACGTCCCTAGTCCCGTATTCAATCTTAGGTCTGATCATCCAAGCTCTTCCTCGCACTCTCCTTCCTTTCTTTTCGCGAAAGCACACAAGGAAGTAACCTTTATGTGTATGTAAACGAACTGACTGAGTTTGTACAATAAATTTCTGGAAACCAGAAAGTCGGTTCATGTCACTCAGTCTCACATCTTCGGTTTACGGGGACTTGGTTTGCAAGGGACATTAGTGCTAGTGAACTGAGCAGCCTCGGATACTCAGTTTACTGTGCTGACTCCGCTCGAGAGAAAGAATGGGAGGCTCTGTGAGTTTCCTATAGCAGAACCTCCCGACACCCACGGTTATCTGGGACTCTCAGTCCCCTGATAAACGTGACGCTCCGTGGCTTCGACTAACATTGCGTAACCAAAGCTCACTCCTATTGGGGGTTACTTATTGTTCTCTTTCATCTAACAATTCCAGTAATGACACTGTTATCATACGCCTAGAAAACTTCCCAGGACTGCAACGTTTTTCTCACCTAATTATTATTGCTAACTTCAATGCACCCACGAGGAACTGAGCATCAATCTCTCCGAGACTATGAAAGCGGATTATTGGCTTCCTTATGGATGTTAATACGACGGAGAATGTGAGGACAACTGAAGCTGCATTACTGTGGTCACATTCCCTCTCTGTTGCATCCAGTCATCATTAATAAGGGCCACCTAGTAGACAGGGTGATCATCAAGCCTCCACTTGGACACTTGGACCGCTTATTGCTCGCCTTTGATCTTATATGTTACTGACTACAACAATCAGCAAAATAATTCACCTTTTGAAATTTCAATCAAATTGGTTTTAATGGCATTGAAAGCTATCCAAGATCAACTCCTTTTTGCATAAGATTCTGTGGATCAGAATTATCATCACTTTTAAAACGCAATTCAGAAGGCAAGCGATTAATTGATGCAAAACCAATTGTGCAATCTCTGTTATCATCTCCTTGATGACCGTTCCCAATCTTTATCTAAACATAAGCTTACGAGAAACCCAGGGGACTTGGGTGTTTTCCACAATGTTCGAAATAGGTACAGGTGAAAAATCCGCGAACACACTAAACTCGTACAAGAAAAAAATCCCTTAAAAAGCTCGTGCGAACAAAACTTCTTATTTAAGCATGTGTCGACGGAGAAAGAGTAAACCTTCAGCCTTTCTCTGTGACTGCATATGGTCTTCTCCACCCTGTGACGAACTCCCTTGGTTCGGATCCTGTTGCGCCCTGACCCCGTTGGCTTCTATACTTAATCTTCGAAAGAGAACAAGCATAACACATCGGTCCGATAACTTTGCTGTCGACTATTTCCCGGAAACTTCTTGTGCGTTTGTCAGGTTCTGGTTGGTCAGCCTCCGAACATCTGCAAATTCACGCGTGCCCAATGGTCAGTCTCCCAATAAACCAAACTCTTGATCGACTGGCAGGCATGGCACCCACGTGTACATTAACTCGAACGGTGATTTCTTCGTTGTTCCTTGTGGTGAACAGCGGTGGGTCAACAGAATCAACGGTATTGCTTCCTCCCAGCTCCCTCCTTTCGCCGCCAACCACTCCTTGATTGTGCAATTGTTTCTTTCCGTCAGTCCATTCGATTGAGGACGGTATGGTGTTGTGCAAATTTTCTCGATTCTCAAACGCTCCAAGCAGTTACGAAACACTTCATTTTCAAAGCAGGGACCTTGGTCAGTCAATATGGGGAGGGACCAATTACGTCCAGCGACCAGAATTCCCCAATCTCACTGACCGGAATTGGTTGTGTAGTATACTGACTGAGGTAGTTGGAGCTCTTCAGCAGCTCACATTGTTGGCACGCCAGTACATAATCGTTAGCATCCTTCTTCATTCCTGGCCAGTATACCCTTTACTTCAACATCTCATAAGTTTGATGGCGTCACATATAAGCCAACTGATAACATTCTTTCACAATTGTCGCTTGTAGTGGAAACCAAGAAAGCGATCGACAGTGTTACAAAATAATCTACAATAACTGTCTACAATAAATTCCACCACACTAAGTTCGCTATACGCTTGGGGAAAGTTCCTATTAAATAGCAAACAAATTCCCACGAATCCAGTTCCTCCAGTTTAT
>JTDE01002967.1:51738-74741 GCA_014338405.1 Paragonimus skrjabini miyazakii | reverse complement strand
CCTTAACCTTTTCCAATAACCAAGCCTCACGATCAGCCTTTAGACTACGTTTCAGTTTCCTACGGATATCTCTCCTAGACTTATTAGATGAACTACCAGGAGGAATGTTCCTACTGGCTTCTAACAACTCCAGAGATTTCTCTGAAATCCAATGTTTATTAAACTTATGTACCCCTATGCCGCATGCTACAGTACCTGCTTTCTGAATAGCCTGTGAGATTTGTGTCCAGCAGCTCTTAGGGTCTTCGGAGCGAATATCACTAAGGCAGCTTTCTAAGCCGATTTGGAACTTATGCTTCACCAATGGTAAAGCCAGTTTATCAACAGTCAGTCGTTGCTTTCGATGGGGTTGCTGCCCGGCAAAAGTAAGGACAAAACGACAACATATCAATGCATGATCTGAGTCCAAGTACGTGCTCCAATAACAACGACAGTCTTGAATGCAACCACGCCACCTGTAACTAACAGCTATGTGGTCTACCTGAGACCAGGCCTGATTCGGAGAAGGCGGGCGCCAAGAATGACGTGCACGATGCCTAAAACTAGTGCTGGCTAAAAACAGCTTATGCTCAGCGCACAGCCGCAACAATCGCCCGCCATTATCTGATCGACGTGACGCTATCCCAAACCTGCCACCTAAACGAGATTCGGCCTCATCAAGGCGGCCGACTTGAGCATTCACATCTCCCGCCAGAACGACTATACCAGAGCCACGTGTCGACCGAAGGAGAGAGGCTAGATCCGAATAGAACGCGTCTTTGACGCCGACGTCACTACAGTCAGTAGGAGCGTAAGCAGACACAATGAATAAATTCCTGAAAGTCTTGCGTCTAGAGCTGGCCTGAACGGAACCTGCCAAGCGGACGGTACAAAGTCTACTGTTAACAGGAATCCAATCTATCAATGAGGCTGCGGCCGTCGAGCTAAGAATTATATCCACTCCAGCCTGACCTGTAACAGCGGCTGTGGAGTCACTCGAAGTGTATAACAAGTATCCGGTAGACAATGCGGGTGCTGACTATTATCCTGGATTCTAGTTTCCGATATACAGCAGACGTCGATATATAACGAGTCTAACGTTCGTGCGAGAGCAGCCTGTTGACCTATCTGTTTTAGAGTGCTAACGTTGAAGGCTCCTATATTAATTCGCATTCTAGTTCTAAGCAAGGGGCGAGGGAGGCCTGACGCTAAATGGCAACAGACGGAATTTACCGGCTCAGTGTTACCACGGGTAGCTATATCTGTTGTCGGACCTGTGAGGTAACTATCAGAAATGGAGGTCGGGAGGGGCCTGAGAACGAAATTTGATAGGACAGTGGGGGAGGGGTCAGCAGTAGCATGTTTTCGCCTATCCACCCTGCTGTATGCAGCCATATGCTTGATTTCATTAGTTTCGCTGTGGTGACAGATGAGATGTGAACGGAATGTCTGTGCGTAAGACATCTTACACTACACATTCGACAAAATTGTCCGGCTTCTCCTTTTTTATTCCACGTTGCAACAGACAAGACCGTAGAATATGCCCTAACCGACTGCGAACATGATGGTGGGGAATTGCTTCTGTACATTCGGATTCGAGATATAGAATATGCAGACGACACCATCCAAATCTGTGAGGAGTTACAGGGAGCCCAAAACATCTTAAACAGACTAGGAGCATCTGTTCGTCCGTTTGATATGGCGTGTGCACTCACCAAGTGCAAGATGCTCTTGTAAGATTAGTAGGACTCTGTGTCCACTCAAACTCTTGGTGGCGAGCCGTTGAAACCGATCAGGAGAGATTCACGTACATTGAGAATTGTATCAGCGCTGGTGGAATGTCTGATGAGATCACAAATCGCATGACGTTTGCCAACTTACGCCGACTGTGGCGTAGACCTAATCTCACTCTTCCTGTGAAGGACCGGATGTACAATGTCATTATAAGAGCCGCAAAGCCTGGTCCCTCCTGGCAGAGGACGTTTGCACAAAAATAATTTTCGACCATTTCAGTCTCCGTAACATTAGCGGCGTGTGGTGGGAACACCGTGTCAATAATGACGAAGTCCGCCGACATGTCTTCTGAAACGATAAACTCTGTCGACTCCTAAAGCACACTGATCTCGTCTCACAAGCTTCGTACTTGAAAGAGAATAAACACTTCTAGTAGAGGACGCTATGTGATATAGCGAAGAATAGAAGTCGATGGAGTTCGTGTTGCGAATCTGTGTACAACGGTGTAATTTTTTCCTTCTCCCTCCTTCCACGTCTTTGTTTTTTTAACTTACGCAATACCTGTTCTTCTTCTCATATTGTGGTACCTTTACCACCCCACATAGTCTTCACGAGTTAAACATATATAACGTAAGCATACTGTCTGAATACGATCCTGACCTCCGTGATAAGGCAAAAGATCTTCATAGAAAACCAACAACTGAAAGTGGGTGCGCACCATCGGGTTAAATGCTGTCGAAAATTTACTGAAACATCTAAAACAGCCTACAGAGCAACCTATGTACCAAAAGGATTTTCCTGACAATTGAGGGGTGGCTTGGAGACAGATTAGGATCGTGTGAAGCAACTGGTCACAGATTCTCGAATTTTAGCCTCGAAGAAAGCACTCGGCGTAGCACAAGCGGTAAAGATGTATAACTTGACGTCTGGTGGCGTTAAATATGAGTTCTGTGTCTAGTCTAGAAATATCGGATTTCTAGACCTCTTCGCAACTTCCAATTCCGTTATAATGTGCACTGCACACCAAATGACCACATTATCAAAAGACCATCTGCAGGGAACTGATAAACTGTAGGACACAGAATAAACAAAATGAGCAACAACGATCCTAATGTGGATCACCGTGGCATGCGCAGCATCATTCGAAGAATAAACGATTGAATATGACGACGAAGTGGTACGTCACGAGGTTGTCGTCAGTGAATCACAGGATTAACGTATCGTGCTTACAGAGCACTGTGCACCGCAGACAGTCAAATTGTTGGATCAGTTTACCAGCATTTTCATGCCGAACAAGTTGGAACGGGGCAAATGGGAGTGTAAGTTTGTCGCAACATTACTAACAGGTCTGACGTGAAATTGAACAAACAAATGGACAGCAACAGAAAACCGGTGAAGGAAAAAACAACCCAACAAACTTACTCTTCGTGTGCTACGATACTCAACCTCGCCTTCAATGCGTCCTCGTTTGGCCCCCTCGTGAACTGTGAAACAGATACAGAAAGGGGCCGAATGCAATAAGTCAAGTAGTGGGACAAGCACGATTGCTAAAAACGTCGAAACAAATCTCGAGTCTTTGTGCAGAATAGTCGTGGTAGACAGGTATCATTACTACTAAGATAACGTGGATCAACAGCTACTTCCAAGCAGGAACAACACTTACTAATCACTGCTGTTCAAGCTGCAACATAGTAACAAATCAATATTCTATTTAACTTTACTAAAAAAAGCCGTGTGAGAAAGAAACGTAACACATACATTAGGCGTTACCACATACAATACTCTAAGTGGTTTCACTCGCCATAGAAAACGTTCTATATAGAGCAGAAATGAGAGGTTACTAACAAAATTTAGGATGCCTGAAAGAACATACTACTCGGAGTCCAGACCAACGGTAGTGTGTATAAGTATCAAAATGAACAGCACACGGGTAACATAAATGACCCAACAGAAACACCACAAGGGTCGACTGCCAGATAAATTTGTAAGACGCAAGGGTTGCTGGGTCAAGTAGTTAAGTTGTCACTATTAACAGCACTAAGCATGTGTTCTTACGCGAAGTCCCGGGTCACTTAAAGGGTGGTCACTGACAGGCGATCCAAACCCAAAGAAGAGTGGTTCAAACAGCATGGGTAAGAGCCATCATAATCAAAAACAACAGCGCATCAATGGATGCAGACTACTGTGCCTGCTGACAGAGGATGAGCCCTCCATCGATTTGTACTCGCACTTGGCTCATCGAGGACAGCCAAAACACATATATGGCAGGTTACAGGAGATCTGACATACGTAGGAACTCCTCAGAACGACTTGAACCTTCTCAGCGAGTAGTCCATAGGTAATCGCATGCTGTCCGACGTAAACAAGTGTAAAGTTATACACATTCATAATCGACTTTCCGTTGAAACTGCGTTAACCGCCTCAGGTTTAAACGAGATTTAGGAAGGTTAATATCCATTTTGACCACCAGGACACTGATGCCCAATCTCTTATGAATGTGTAAAATCTTTCCCGGATATGCAGGCTTGATGCACACATTTGGAGACATGGTACTTACTGGAAGCGTTCCACTATGGAAAATGCTCTACACAGGAACGCTAACGACTTTAAGTCAAACAGTAAATGTGTTACAGACACGGAAAGAAAAGTAACCTTCAGCATGTCGGTTCATCCATTACCCTTAATGAGTAGGAATGAAGGTTCAAACTACTCTTTCCCGAATCTGTACTACCAAACTTGTGCACACTTTCATGAAGGCAGGATATTTTCGTACCCATTTTGTATCTATTCACAATCGAATATGCTTCCAAAATCAGTAGACGTGGCTGAACCCGTAGAAGTCTGCAGACATGCTCGGTCGGCACGCGTGAAAATCTACAGGTTTCCTAGCCATCTACTTAACCCATTCCGCAAGACACTGATTGTGCACGTCGGGATACCGACTCAACGCATTCGGATGTCGGACAATGGTATATCAGGGTGCCAGCAGCTGTCCATAAATATTCATTTTCCCTTCCGCCCAAATTTTTTTTACATTTGCTGACCATTCCACATGGTTTCACCATAGGTCAGCGCAGAAACAGGATATGAAGAAGCATCTTTACCCCTACTCAAGTCATGGAGAGAGGAGAAACACATCGTGTTTAATCGATATTCATCTGCGAAGCAGCCGGTCGTTTTAGCGATCGATGTTAATACCATCGGGTTGATAAGGGCTCGCGAATACATCCACCTTCTGTAAACTACTCAATAAAGCAGTGCGACGATGATGAGCAATATCTTCTAGAGGAAAGGTGACATATTCGACCGTCAAGAGTTGACTGGAAAGAATCTTCATTTTCAACACATTAACCAAAACAACCGCTAAAACAATAAGGATGCCCACATAAAAAATCGTCTGGTTTGAGTGACAGTTTGTTAACTTATAAACACGTTTAACTTAAGTTGCATTGCTGCCACTCGTAAGTAGGTTTACACTAGAAACACTCAGTTTACGATCAAACATACCAAGTAGTCAATCGAGCAAATAAAGTGTGTGTATTCTCGTCTATTGTGTTCCTTCCTCTCATACTCACTCACGAAAAGAAACTGATAAACCAAAAGACGTGTTAGTCACACATACATAGAGAAACAATTAAAATGTACACATGCTAGTAGTTACTCTGTATGACCGCTGTCAGCATGTACTGGCATGTATTTTTGGCCTATTCGGTAACTATACTCAAAGATCAGTTGTGAGACAAATTCACTCTTCACGCCCTCATAAGTTAGACTTAAGTGTGGAGGGGAAGATAAAAACATGACACTCGATTCACATTATAGCTGACACAGTGATGCTTTGATCGGTCGAACTGATCAGATTCTATATCGAGTTGATAAAAAACCTTCCTGAATTATTGATAATAATCACAAACGAGCAATCAGCCTAGTTGAAAACAGAACGGCAAAACAGAATGATAATGAGACATTCTGTAGACGGGTCACCAAAATCATCAGGTCATTTTTTATGCTACGCTGATGTGCGATATGAATTTCGAAGTGCTAACCGCTATTAGAGCTATGCTGGTCAAGCAAATACATTTAGCGCTGTCTGTACAGATGACAGATCAGTGCCAACGATCCACTGCGATAAATTTCAAACCTCTAATTCATTTTACTTGACTGTGCTTCACTGTACACAATTCGACTGTGTTCAATACAACAAATACGAAACGAAACGATGTGTCAACAGACTGTAACATACGTTTATGTCGCCAAAAAACCGAGAACAGTCCATAAAGACTTCACATGCACACCGGCGCATAGTAATTCGTGCACATTTTCAATTAAATAGCAACACGTGCGTTGACAGAAAAAATTAGTTCATTTCGAATCTCAAGACTAACCATCGTCTTCATGCGACCGTTTCCAGCTTTCATCTCGTCTGAAATAAAGTTTAAAAAGCAATGGATGAGAAACAACTGAACAAATCAATGAAGAATAACCATTGAGACTGTATAATCGCACACAAAAGTTGAAAAATAAATCATGGCCACATCTCTCAGAGAAGCAGCCTACCTGTACAGTTTGACCGTAGATATTGAATTGGGCTATAAGTGTCGGACACAACAAACCTAGACAACAATGTCCAAGGCTATAGAGACTTTCACCAACTAAGGAAGATTGACACTTTGTATAGTATTATTGGATGAGACCCAGTTGTGAAAAATCAGGACTCCGGCGGAACTGGAACCAGCGACAGAGACAGCACGCCCAAATGCGACAAACGCTTTACCGGTGGAGCTATTATCAATCTGTTACCAACACTAGACGTGGCAAGTTCTGGGTCACAAGTTTAACACCGCCAATAGATGACTGCAGTTTTGACTGCTTTACTTACAGAGGAAACAAACAGGTTTCCAACTTTTACACCACGAGATGTCTATTAATATACGACGCGCTCGACAATGTGAACTACATACTGCCAAATAGCAGTAGCGACCGAGTAAACCAGGTACCGAAATCACGATCGTGCGACCGACGTCCGATGTTGTCGCTACCACTGGGTTATTACGAAGAAGAGCCAGACACGGCTTTCGTCCATGGTGGAGCTCACTAGCAGTTCATAACCTAGTAAGAACAAAGAATTGAAAATCGGTCTGCAGCGGCTGTGTGAGACGAACGTCGGTGGGCCTCTATTCCACTGACTTCACATTGGGCATGATCAATTCATTGCGTCTAACCACACAAATGTTCACGCTGCCTTGTTATCTCGGAATCTAAACTCAATCTTGTTACCTAAACTGATAACCTCGTGATCAACCACTCCATTTAGATCGTTACCCGCTGAACAGGTGCGGTTCAAAAGCAGCAAGAATGAAGCTTAAATAACAATCCAAATGAAGCTGTGCGCTCGACTTGGGCTCACTGAGGAGTTTGTATGAACTGAAAAACTCCGATCAAACGAGTAACGCTCGATGTGAAGCAATCGAAATCTTCGATTTTTAATGAAAACTTTAGGGTCCGACAACTTTAATTCAAGTTGTAGACAGACCACGTAGTGTACACAAGTATAAGATTATATATCATCATCATCATCAGCATCATCATAACAGCCGTTAGCCTGAACAAATAGTACTGTGGCTCGGGCCGCCGTTCACCTCAACAGTGACGTGAAATATCTTAGAAGAAAACGTTACTAAGTAGGTTGAAAATTATTGAGAGAAGACTAAGAGGAAGAAGCGGAAATGGTATGGATACAGGTACGCCATTGACTGCGACACATCGCCATTTCGGATAGCGTCTCTAACCAGCGGTTTGAGTGATCACGAGGACCCCATCCAGGCAGGCGACACCTACCCACACTGCTCAATGGAGCAGTCAAGGTCTACATATTTTGTGACCACATTGTTGCTTGACAACCACGTGGTTCGACCCAACTGTTGGTGGCCCCAGCATATAATGCCCGGTAAGGTAAATGATCAGATGACATACGGAGTACGTGACCTAACCATCGCAAAGTGTGCAACGTAAATAGTTGACCAACGGATCGCGCATCCCGAGCGTTCCGGAATAGGCGCTGGCGAACGATCACATTGCTCACGCGATCAGTCCACTTAATATGGGCCAATTCGCGGAGACAACGATGGCCAAACACAGCAAGCCTGTTGATGTCTTCTTTGTGAACAGGCCACGTTTCCGAACCATGAAGCAAAATGGAACGCACACAGACATTATATACTCTTCCTTTTAGGGACAACCGGACGTCATTCCGACGCCACAGATGACGCAGTTTGGCAAAGGCAACTCGTGCCTTTGCGATCCTCGTTGATATCTCGTCAGCAATATTACAAGCTGACGAGATAGTGCTACCCAAGTACGTGAAACTGTCCACAGTCTCAAGCGGATTACCTGCAATGAAGAAGATAGGAGTTGAAGTGCCCCAGTCTTGAAGCAACACTTTGCACTTTGAAGGTGCAAAGTGCATTCCATACAAACCAGCCCGGTCGCTCAACCTGTTCAGCATGTTTTCCACACAGGGACTAAGTAAGTCAATGTCGTCCGCGTACTCCAGATCGGTCAATCTAGCGCCAGGAAGAAGCTCAACACCAAGCCCACTGTATTCCCGAAGCGCACCCTCCAGAATGTCGTCCATGACAAAATCGAACAGGAAAGGGGAAATCGGACACCCTTGACGAACACCACTAGAGGTGACGAACGCCCGAGACAGTTGACCATAAACTCTCACTCTGCTTGCAGAGTGAGCATACAGTGATCTCAATAGACTCACGTATTTTTCTGGTACTCCATTGCGAAGGAGACAGCTCCAGAGAACGTTACGAGCAACTGAATCGAAAGCAGCCTTCAGGTCCAAAAACACCACGACTGTCGGCTGCCTGTAACAGTGCCGATGTTCCAAGATCCGTCGCAAGGTAAAAATATAATCAACGCAGCCTCGACCGGATCGGAATCCTGCCTGTTCTTCGCGTATCTGACATTCTCTGGACTTAGTGAGCCGACGTAAAATGAGACCAGTGAGTAAATTGGACGCAATAGACACCAAACGGATGCCCCTGTGGTTGTCACAAAGACTTCAGGACCCCTGTTTGAAAACGGGAATGACTGTTGATAGGCACCAATCACGAGGCACCTCTACAGTCTCCCAGATCGTCTGGAGGAGTCGCGTTAGTTCTGATGTCAACCTCTCCCCATCATCCTTGAAAAGAGAAGGAGGGAGGAGGTCTGGACCAGGAGCCTTATTACGCTTTAATGATTTAAGCTCCAAGACCACTTCTGCTTCCGACGGAGGACCGTCTGGAGTGCAATAACTGACCATTCGGGTACCGTCGTCCACATGATTTGGTTGAAGCCAGCTGAACTGTTCTTCAAAATGTTCAGCCCACCTGTCAAGTCGGCGCGATTGACTGGCATTAAGTGAACCATCTTTTTCACATATGGCCTCACTTACACTGACTTGACGGCCAGTACAACCACGGATCAGGGAATAAGCTTTCTGCTATTCCCAGATAAAAAGGCTTTTTTCATCTGTTTTGATTGTTCAACCAAGTATTGCTCACGGTCTTTGCGCAAGCTTTTAGTCAGCTTGCGTTTAAGTTCTCGACGGTCGTCATCATATTCAGAACCAGGTGGGATCGAGCGACGCTTGTTCATACGGTTTATCGACGTGACAGAAATCCAGTGCTGTCGCAACTGAACAGTCCCATCGGAACATGCCTGTTCACCGCATGCCTTCATAGCTTCGGCGATTTGTTCCCAGTGTTCATTAGGATCCTTCATCCGACTCGAACTGGGTAACTTCTTCACCAACGCCTTTTGGTAAGCATTCTTTACATCCTCATCGCTCGAATGCCAGTTAAGCACTTTACATTTACGAACGTGTCTTCTGGGCAAATGATAAAACAAAACGGGCAAGCACAACAGCATGATCCGAGTCCAGGTGGTTGTTCCAAAAGGCACGACAGTCCTTAACAGAGTGGAGTCACCTGTAACTGACTGTTATATGATCCAACTGTGTCCACGGCTGAGAAGCACACGGAGTTCTCCATGTAACACAGTGCTTTTTTCTGTGTTGGAATGCCATGCTCGAAATATACAGACCGTGGGATGCGCACAGCTGCAGCAGTCGTTCGTCATTATCAGTGTGTATATCGTAATGATTGAGTGTTCAGAACCCGATGAGTAACACAAGAACTACGTTCTAATGTCAGTTACCTATACTTGAGCGACAATATCTATGAACCCTGTCGTGCTTCCGACAAAGTTCGCATTACATAAGTTGTAAAGTGATAAAGATCATGAAAACTCTGATCATCCAGCTGAGAACAATGAGAATGTGCCAACTACGATGTGAGGTGTAAGACCAACGAATTCGCTGACTGCAAGCGCTCTCGGACATGGCAGTGTGTCACAGTCAATGACTAGCACGTATTCATAACGGCGTCGGGTCTCCCTTATGATTTTCCCTGCTCATTTATTTACCTATATAGTTGTATACACTAATTAATGATCACCCCATGAGCTAACAACGGTAGCTCGGACTATATTAATGGATACTACTCAAGGCTATTTTTGCACATCTTTTCAAAACAGCCTTTACTATCCGCAATGTGCTACCGACCCAATGAACCTCAGAAGTACAGCAAAATAACTAGCAAATTACTTATCATTGTTTAAACTGTGACCTGTTTCAATTCGACATGAAAACCGTTAAACGCAATGAGCTAAGACGGAATATGGAGAGTGGGACAAACAGAGGACGGTTGCAATGAACAAGTGTACATACCGCGTCCGCTTTATAGAAAAAACTAAGCCTCAAATCAAAGAACTACCGCATAGCAAACTTGCTCACCTGCCGCGCATTTCACCGTCCCCGAAATCGTCATCGTCCTTGCAGCGAATAATTCGCCCAGACTGCCGAGATAGACAAAGTTATAAAAAGGCAATTAACCGTTACGTCTGAAACTCAAGGTACATCGATTGCAATACGTAAAATTGCAAACGGCGAGCCCTTCATGAGATAGCATTCATCGCCATAATCACCAACAACAACAACGTACTGATCACGAATGATGCTCAACTACCCAGCAGCTACCAAAAGATACTAGCTCAGAAACAACGGAGAGAGGAGTCGCACATCAAAGTACACAATCCTACCAAATATACAAACGAGTTGCGAATGATAGTAGGACTACGGCTATAAATCAGCCATCAATGACAGGCTTGTTTGAAAGACTGTCGTCCATCGACTAGCTGAGTTGGGTGATTAGTCCGTTCGGCTGGAACAACCGGTTCACACGCAGAACTTGGACATCAGTGTAAGATGTCCCAGCAGTCCTGTTTGAAACGCCCAGTATCGCCAATCGACCAGAGACCCACATACCACAATGTTTACAACTTATGGGAATGGCAGAGGTGCGGTAGCTATATACGTTTAGACAAACAGGTGAGAATCCGGATCAACTAGATAAAGTTCATTAAACGGGAATCTCCTGCACTCTGTGTTAGACAATAAACTTGTCAATGAATGTGGTATCCAGAAAATGATTTGAATATGAGTAATGAACAATACAGTACTGAGGTGTTGGAGGGCCGAGAGAGGGAGAGACCAGTGGTAAATGAAGGCGGGCTGTGGACTGCGGGAAAATGCGAGTGACACATTCTTAGACCAAATATATTTCCACATTGTTCCAAAATGTACGCGTATATTTCACAATCAACTGGCAAACTCGTATTGTATCTAATCATGCACGTATTTGCGGGGGGGGGGGAGAATTTAACGGAACTAAGAATCAAACTACGAAAGGCTTAACAACATGACACACGCAAAAACATGAACTCACTCGATTACGAGTAATTACGATTTTTGATAAATCGCCACGATCCATATTCGACTTATCCATAATGCTTCCGGATTTAATCTGGATTGTACATACAATAAAACGGGATGTCCGAGTACATAATTTTTTTTTCTTGTCGACTTTTTTGGTGTATTAACGTCTGCGTGACGAAAAATCATCACATGTACATCTGAAAACAAATGCGCGCAGCATTCTCCGCCTCAAACACATCCATAAATGTGGCAACAATATGTCACATAGCTGTCCCCAGTGTGGTATGTTTAGAATCAATCAAATCTGCGAAATGGTCAATTCTGAAAAGGAGCATTAGTTAGAAAGCGGATGATCGAAGTAGGCCCCACCAGCAGACAGATGTTGTGGGGGTTTCAATCTCCGAGATGATTGGTAGTATGACATTTAGACAGATAACATCTCAGGCCAGTGTATTTTTGGACACATTTTGACTGAAAATGAAAACGGATCAGACCAACCACCTACTCAAAGTGGTGGTGGTGATGGTGGTAATTATGATTCGGCTGTTGTTGCTTTGTAAATGGATTTTTTTTTCCTGTTTTGATTTATAAGCCTGTTGTTATATGTGCACGTATAAATATGTTCCTCTGGTTTTCTTTTCTCTCACAATATACAACTCGGAGGCATATGCATCGCGGGTTGACGACTCATATTTCATGTTACATGCACGCTGCAGCATGGGTTAAACGCCGTAACATTTTCGATCAGATAGGAATGAATCAAATCAAGGTTCGACCAACATCTAAACATAAAAACAAAAGTCTTGTGAAGCACCTGTAAAAGAAACGGTTAACTGAAAATTGCGCAGAATGATAAATGTCAAAGAAATCTAGTTTTTCATTCGAGCAGTTGTGGAATAGCTAGCTGATGGCACAGATTGGGTCTCATTGGCTAAGGTCGTCGATTGGTATTGGTCATCCGCCTTCTCGAGAAAAAGATGCCCCAGGGATGTGAAATAAGCGTACGTTCGCGTGACTGCCACAATTAGCCAGACTTCGGACGAATATGACTGAAGCTCTTCCACATACTATAACTGGCCGGCCGATTACTCAACCCGCATGCACAGGATGTGAGAAAATGTATTCCTGTTACGTCCCGGATTGGACATTTCCTCAAAAACAGCCGACTGTAAAAACTCGCTACGGTAAAAATCGTTTTCAATTTGCTAGGTGGAATTCAGAACCGACTGCCATCCAACCATGCCTATCGAAAGAAGTGATGAGTTTTGAAAATCGGTTCGCCAGAACATATAGTGGAACATCAAAAAGTGTGTACAGTGCAATGACAGGTCTTGACATTAGGTTTCCGGAAATCGGCCACAAGAACAGTGTCGAATAATGGTTTTAAGCTAAAGGACGCTGTCGGCTATGCAACAGACTAAAATGCAAACAGGAAGCTGAATATTATAGGACTTCCCTAATTTAGACAAGCTCAACCAAAGTCAAGACTTTTGCTTGGGACTCTGTGATTGAAAGTCAGTTTCCCGGGTCAAACCAGCCACCACAGACAACTCAAGCAGTCGACAAAAAAAGTACATGTTTTGTGTATGGAATGCACTTTGTCGGTTTATACCGCAGTCTATCAACCGCAAAGTGAGCCGTCGTAACCCTGATTACGTTAGCCAACTTACTTCAGACCACAGGTAGGGCGATATTGCTGAGGGGATATCCAAGAGGACTGATGTCTGCAAACGCAGGGTATGCATTGTTTATTTTGCCAAAAAAACTAGTTCGCAGTGAATGTTTCTAACTTGAGACACCTGGCCATAATTTTCTTCTCCAATTAACCTGCATCAAATGAAATGATCGCCTATCTTAAACGGCTATTAGCTAGCAAGTGTTACGAGAGACCTCGGAAACCTGGTTAGGTGAGTAAAATGCGCCGCATGCAATGACATTTTGTACGGCAGCGGAACGACCATCGTATCGGATATCACTTAATGAGAAAGGCAAGACACTGACGTCATCATGAGCCAATATGACCCCGAAGGCTGTTGATTTCCTTCTCATGGTTGTGTGACAGTCAAGTATCCGTGCTAACGCCTGACTTATTGTTGCCAATGGTGAAGATTCCACTGGATGTCATTCGCAATGAAGCCAGAAGCACTAATTGGACACCTCAAGCGTGACTGTAATCAAACGATGGTCCACTCACGTGTGTGATTTTTTTCTTCATTCTAACGTCCTTTCGTCGCTGTCACGGTGAAAGGTGGCAAAAGTGACTAACTGACCCAAAGCTGTCCGTGTGGAGTAAGGCGAGATTCACTTTTCTTGGAGCAACGCTTCAACTGTCACGCGGTGCCAATTTTATGGTGAAAATTGAAGGTACCGTTTCTAGTATCATACTAGTTTCTGTTGCCATGTGATGCGCGAGGCCAGATGATGGGTGCACACTGATGGGCAACCCAAACGTAAAGTTCGAACACACAGCCATGTGATGAATGATAGCTGACGTCGTACCCACTGAGCTACCACAAGCATCAGAATAGCTCTGTATAAACTACCATAACTCATTTTAAATGTCCCGGAAACCACGCACCGCATGTCACTGAATGTGGCTGAACGAAATTCGAATAGGCCTCACAGTAAGTCAGTTGCATACTTCTGCTAGACCAAGCATACAGTGGGATGTTCAAGTCAGTCAGAGGTCGGAAAAGCAGTTGCGAACTTGATAGGCGATGCTGTTCTCATCTGGAGCTACTTAGGAATCGAATGCAAAGATCGTGAACAACAATGAGAAGAACGACGTGATACTCAGTAGAACGCGTATTCAAGGCGCCCGTTTGCGTACATTGTTGTAAACCACAGAAATATACATAGAGCAACTTAATTTCTAGCTGTGGTGCTGTCGCAGAAACCCCCCAAACGTGTTGGAGTGTCCAAAACACATACGCCTTTAAGAATGAATCAACAACACCACTGTCATACTTCTCACTGCGGTTGACCGCTTTTGTTACGTTAAATTGAGTGCATCAATCAGAACTCAACGACTGCATGTAGCAAAGCATCTGACGAAAATAGTGAGGTCGGCTATCTTGTCACATTTAGCAGATCACACAAAGTTCCGATCGTCAGTGTGGTTTCCGAAACGCGAAGTACCAATTGAAAGAGACCGAATATGCGAGTTTCAGTTAGACAGTCGGCACCATCACAAGAGAACAGACAAGCAATCACTAAGGCACGTTTCAACTAAGAACAATGGAAGGGCGACAGCAAGCAATTCAACGCAGCCTTACGTCATCACGAGAGTAATCGGCGTTTCTCCTACGATCATGAGATCGACCTGAAAAAAGAAAAAGTGTGGTTTAGCATCTCATAAACAATGTAAAACATAGCACACGTATAGAGAACACAGTAATTAAATCAGAGGCGAGTCACGTGAACTTTTAATCGAGTGCAAGCCCCGAAAACTGGCCTGCCAAATGGCAAACGAGAAGACCCATACTCGAAACAGGATCACATGCGCCTCCTTGCTCATGGAATTAAACGACAAAATTCAGCATACAGGCTAAAAATTAGCAAAGTAACATGCAAGTACAAGTTAAAACCTCTCAATATGTAGACCGAGTGCTCTGAGCATCGTTAACTTAGGTAGGAATATTTCAGATGACAGACACATGGAGCTATCGCTCCAGAGATTGTCCTGTAACGGCTTCCACAAGTAAATAAAACTAAACACACTTCAAACGTGCGAGTGGACATATACCACACGTACATC
The DNA here is from genome assembly GCA_014338405.1 of Paragonimus skrjabini miyazakii. Classification (NCBI taxonomy): domain Eukaryota; kingdom Metazoa; phylum Platyhelminthes; class Trematoda; order Plagiorchiida; family Troglotrematidae; genus Paragonimus; species Paragonimus skrjabini miyazakii. Next base: position 59,442 of record JTDE01002967.1, on the reverse strand, counting down.
ATCATTATAATCAAAACGGCTTTGGGCCTGATTAGAAGATACTGTAGCTCCTGCCACTGCCTACCTCAACAGTGACATGTAATAATCTGGAAGTACACTTTACTAAAAAGGTTGAAAATCTATAACCTGAAGAATGAAAAATGGTGTGAATACAGCTACGTCATTGGCTGCGTTTTTAAACAGCGACCTGAGTGATCACGAAGACCCCAACCAAGCAGGCAACATCTACTCACTATACTTAATGGAATGGTTAGGATCTTCATTTTTCTTGACCACATTGTTGCATGACCAACTCGTGGTTTTACTTAACTGTCGATAGCCTGTGTGTAATACCTGGTAAGATGAACGCTCAGCTTATATGCGGAGTACGTGACCCAACCACCGCAGGTTGTGCAGCGTTATTAGTTGACCAGTTAATCATTCATCCCCAGCGTTACGGAATACGCAGAACGAGCCATATAAAGCAATACAACGAATAACATTTACAAGTTGAACGTTTCCAGTCGTTTAAAGGCAGAGGAAAACGTCATTTTATAGTTTTGCTAACTAATTAAAGCTCACAATTAGTAATAAATACCACTGTCTCGGCAAGAGACTGAACTCCGGCCTGCACAACCTGGCGTCACAGTAAGCACGAGCGACCTACAGATCATCATCATCATAACAGCCATGAGCCTGACCAAAAGGTACTGTGGCTCGGGCCGCCGTTCACCTCAACAGTGACGTAGAATATCCTAGAAGAAAAAGTTACTGAGGAGGCTGAGAATTAATGAGAGAAGGCTAACAGGAAGAATTAGAAATGGTATGGACACAGGTCCGCCATTGACTGCGACACATCGCCATCTCGGATAGCGTCTCTAACCAGCGGTTTGAGTGATCACGAGGACCCCATCCAGACAGGCAGAAGTAGAATGTTCAACGACAATCTATGGTACGGGAAGTCTAGTGAAGGGGTTGCCACCCCCAAAGGGTACTACCCAATATTCCGAAGAGATTAGGTAGAATAATTGACAAGGACATTATATACCAAGTCTAGCAACAGTTCGGTAAAACCACGCGGCCATGCACCGACGTAATCACAAAATTTGAAGACCGAGTTTTCAGTTCGGCTAAGTGAGTAGGTGACGCTTACTCGGTTGGGCACATCGCGATTAGTTGAACAGCTGGTTAGAAGCGCAATTCTACCTGGAGCAGGCTGCAGACAACGGCGTGCCTGTAACCGCCACAATTCTAGCCTACTGACATTTAATCAGCTTTTGTTTTCTCCTTTTACTTTAATACTCACTGATGCAGTGAACGGTCAGAGTTACAGTACTATCTGGCTGGGAACACACCAGTTGTGAATGGATGTCCATGAGATACCACAAGTTAGTATTGTTAAATTTATTAATCGCCAATCAGGTCAAGCAAATTCACCGATGTAAAGAAAATAAGGTAGAATTGGTTAACGTTGGGTAGCAAGGCAAACGCTTGGACAATTAAAGAAAGCAAATGAGCTGACGTGTTAAAGTGTCTTTAAGTTGTGGGTAGTATTCAGGCATGCCAACTGGTTTCAAATTTAATGCTGACATGGTTTCATTGGTGTGGGTACTGGTCGCTGACGGTGCCGTTTACATTCATTCAACCATGCGTAGTTTGTCCGTGTGACCACGTGGAAAACCAGAATGCGACACACAGCCGGCATTCAATACAGTAAGCAATTAACCAAAAATACGTATCAAAGATCAAACATTTCGGCGTGCATGACTCAAGCGTTTACCTGGAGAATAGAATCCTGGAGGGCTCTGATCGGCTCCAATGCCATGCCGACCAGCTTCCTTTGCAGCTCTCCGAGTCCTATCCTCTTCCACTAGCTGTTCTAAGGCAGCACGACTGCGCTCCATATGGGTTGCATAGGCGGGGCCGGATCGTATGTTCAGCGCTGGTGACAACGGACTACGATCTCGTTTGCAAGCACCAGCCTGAACACGAGTGCCGCGAGGGGGTGAAGGTGTTTTGGACCAGGAACGCTGTACACAGAGGAAAAACATGCTTGCAAAACCTACCAAAGTAAACTAATCTCTTAGATGTGCATTTCAAATAATACTGGAGAATAGGCCAACACAAAGACAATGATCCAGTTCCAACTCGTTCGCAGCAACCATAACTCACAGACCCGTTCAATAGGTTAGAAAGTACGCCTTCTTGAACGAGGATGATATTACTTAATTGAAGCACTCAAGTTTGCATCCTTAGCGGTGCAAAACGGGATATTTGCCCAACAAACAAAGGGGATTTGAGTGACGACAGAACATTTCAGTATCAATAGGTCTACAACAGACGTTGAAGCTCGTGCCGGTTATCGCACATATACGGGGAATCGATTCGCAGATAGAAAAAAAGGATAGGAACTGGGCTAAGTTCACAAATGCTCGTGTTTAAACTCAGCACGCAACCAAGTTGTCCCCACCTTATAGACAGCTGAGTAAAACAACGGCAGCATTCACGATACCGGATTCGAGTACCAGCTGACTACCTTGAAGTCTCAACTACGGTCGACAGTTCGACAGATAAAAAGGATTGGCCGTAACCAACCTACTGGCAACTGTTTTCATTTCTCCGGGTCAAGTCATTACACTTATCCACCTCGCACCTTCTGTCAGTTGACTGCGACGCAGGTAAACAGTGCTCAATGCAAGAAGCGATCAGTCAGCATTCGTAACAGATACATCTTAGTATACATATCCCCAAACACTAAGGGAGAGAAGCTGTTTGATTCGTGTTGCTAAATTATCCGCATCCTAACTGCATCGTGTGTAGCTGGTTGGCGCCACCAAATGCCTGTAACTGAACGCAAACGGTCACGGTCGAACAGATGAAGTTCATTCACGTCCTACATCTTGAGCGGTCATAGTTCGTAACCATTGAGCAGAACAGCTGCCACAGTTGACATACACGAGCCCCTTAGAGTTTACAGAGAAGTATCAATGCTACTGTGGACGACATAAAGTGACAAGGGCTACCCTACCTATAAATATACGGACGGGCCAATATATCTAGTTCTGACCAAAAGGTTGCAGCAGGTCCAGCATATAGGCAATCAGTCATTGTCGACTGCGTCCTGACAGGCGAATCGTAATAAGATTAGCTAAAATAGTTAGAAGCAAATGATGAAATCCCCGGTCACGACTAGGTGATCCATCTACATTTAACAATTTCAGCTTACAAGTGATGATATATGAGTATGCGACGATCTGGGCCGCACAGACACCGAGCACCTTATGGCTGGCTCAGTAAAATAAACATTCAGTCACCATAGGCCATTTGCATCTAACTTCTTCGTTGTTTGTTTCTTCGTATTCCGGAATGAATATACCTTTTAATCAGTAAATTTAGAGATCTCAAGTCGTAAGACTAAATCGTACTTACCATACTAGTGTCAGCGCGATTAGCACCCACGGTCGCATTTGTGACAGGCAGTTCTTTTAGAGCATCGCGAGCCTCCGAGTTGTCTGGATCTAACTTCAATGCACGGTGCAACAACTGCTCCGTTTTCACGGGGTCTTTCCGACTTATTCTGAAAGTAACAGAAGAGAAACGATCATACTTGTTTGACTATATCAGTATAGAAGCTAACGAATACACAAGGGAAACAAATACGAAGTAACAATCTATATGGGGCCTCGAAAAAGTAAACAATGGGGATAACAAAACACACAAATAAACACTTACTCTCCGGCATAGGCAACCAAAGTTTGACCCAGATAGTTTTTCGCATTTGCATGATTAGGCTGAATTTCCAAACTTTTCTCCAAATCGTCCACAGCTTTTGTGTATGTGCCAACAGAAGCATACCTGAAACGGTTTTTTGGTAATTAGAGACGCAAAAACGTCTTCGTTGCAAATGGCTACCTGAACTGAAATACAATCTTCTGTATGTTTGAAATTAGACGAAGATGTGACGAGATTAATGATCCGTGCAAATCCTATTTCCTACGTGTAACAGATTGACAAAGACCTAAGTGATGCCTACACCTTCTCCATTAACACAAAACGATAACTCCAGAGCTTTTCCCCATGACAGGCCTAGATACAGCAAGGTGCAATGTGTTAATCTTCATGAGCTCATATCCGTAGTGGTCTTTTGGGATAGCTGGGCAATATGTTAACGCTAATCTTGTATCGTTCGTCTAGCGCCAACAATATTTCGATGTCTAATAACCAACCTATTCTGAAAAAATGTGATTATTAGTAGCCGAATTCATGTGGACTAAAGCTCCTCCTACATAGATAGGAATACAAGTAAACCGCATAAACTACAATAAATTGACCATCGCGAAGACGACTGATTCGTCCGGTATCGGACCAGCGAAACCCAGCAAGAACTGCAACCCCCTGAAAATGTCAAACCTGTGGGACAATACTGCAGACCGCAAAGAACAGCGGCAGCCAGAGAAATATGAAGGATACGGATGATGTAACGGTTGAAGAGATGCCGGAAATAACGGAAAACGATTAATCGGGATGTGAGTACTATAAACACCAACACAAACCAGCTACCGTGTGCATCGAGTTACGCGCCATAGAACGTAATGACATGGCCAATCAAAGTAGGTTAAACACGCGTATGATGAGTGCAAGTGAAGCGTTAAGCTTTTCAACGTTTAATTGGTGCGTAACAAGTTACTTACATGTCGGGCCAGATAGCTGGCGTAAACCCCAGTTATCAGTTTATAGCAAAAATATACAATGCACGTCGCCAGACCACGTTATGATTATTGCACCGATTGTTTGACATTCTCGACCGTATACGTAACGATGATATCGCTCCAAACCATTGTCAGGGCCCCTAGAGGTTACTGAAACAAGGTAAGTTGTGATCAAATTTTAGTCCCAGATATCTTTGATGTGGTTTTCTGCAGAGATCATTGAAATACTACCCACAGAAAGTGAATTTGCGTTCTATTTGTAACCGCCCAATCATCTTTAAGGCCTGGTGTTACTTCCTGCAGGCACCAGTGATTCGTCCAGGTGATCCACGCAATGACTGAGACCCTAAGGTGAGATTTTCGTTCAGTATTATTGACGAATTTTCTCCCTGCATTCAAATTGTTGCTCCCTACAACTGCATTAATCTTCCATCGCTTGAAGCAGGAAATGCAATGAATGAATGAATGGCTTCGTATGCATTATCACTGTTACTGCGAAAGGCAACAATAAAACACTAGTGGTTCTTCAAACCCGAGGCCCTCTGATCACGGTAATGTGCGCTAAGCCTCCGACCACCAGTCAGAATAAACTGGCTTCATACGCAGTCATCCCACATAAATAACCAAGTCTCGCCATCGACTTTTAGAAAACGGAACGTTAATTGTTTGTCTGGAACTTGTCATTGTTGTCCGGATGTCGTCCAAAGTACAAGGGCCAAAAAGGTCACCGAGTAAGCTTCATCAATGGAGTTGTCGTCGTGGTCCTAGGCAGCAGGCAGACCTCTCTGCTAGATGTTCGGAGAAAGGAATTTATGCCTAATGTTCATGGCCTGAACGATCATTCTGTCCACCACCAGTGATTCATCGTTAGAATCGCACCGACCTCCACATTCCCACAGCTTGTCATAACTGACCAAGCGCAACCACTGATTGACGGTCAACCGCCTAGTGCGATAAATAGATACGGATAGTCAAGTTGCCCATTTGTCTGACTCAATAGAAACATCGGCGATTTCGAATAAGGTTATTACCCCCCTCTGATATCCCGAATGAATGCCGGCTTGAGAACGTGAACGTCGAGTCATTAGTGTGTATTGAATTCGTCACTACAACCCAACCACACAACAGATTGATGGTCAATGGTGGTTGTCTACGGCTGCCATTCACAGTGCCATTACATTTCATCCATCATACTCTTCGAACTTAGGCATTTTGATTTGCACATTTTCGTTCTGATTATTAACGTCATCAGCATTTACAACTTTGAGCCATGTTCGCGGATACCATGATTTAGATAGCAGTTAGCACGGAAAACAACCCACCAGGGATAATCAATGAGTACAGTGAGTACAATTAAACAGACAGACGAAAAGCAGAGGAAAAAGAGTGCAGATTCAGAAAACGGAGAAGGTCAACAATCTGGCGAGTACATACTCGTCACTGATTGCAGCATACTGCCATTTTAGTGTTTCAAACCAACGATGTGAACAGTCGCGGACTCCTCAAACAGGTAGACAGCATCTAAAAACATTGCTCAGCGAAACGGTCATATTTTCCATCGCCCACTATTACGACATCACCTGTCTGCAAGGCGTAGGCGCCTTGATTTTGTATGTTTGAATATAGAGGTAGCTATTTTTCGCACTTAGGATCCTTCCCTCCATATCTTTTTTTCTTCTCTCTTATTATAGGATTTTCCCCCCTTCGTGGTTGTGCGGCAGTAAACATTCAGCATCAAGGTGTGTACACCTTGCAAACACAACCAAGCTGTGAATGAAAGTAAGACGTCATCCTTACGGCTTTCACTGCTCTATGTCATTAAATGCATTTACTTCACAGACAACTCAGACAAACTACAACATTCACGCAACTGAGCTCGATTAGCCGCATCTCACCTAACGTCTCCAGCCACCGACTCTGAGTCGCAAGGTACCAGTTTCGGAGTCGAACCCGACTTACAGTAGCTAATCCCTTCGGGAACTAGATCCGTTTTCTACGCCAGGTCATCATATGTTCACCACACACCTAGCGTCAATCAGATGCAGTGCTCGGTGTGGCAGGCGACCAGCTGGCACCCTTGGTACATGACCCAGCCGTCTAAGTCTGAGCAAATGTAAGGAGTGAACGAATAAATTCGTTTGACAATCACTACCAAATACCTGCTTCCTAATTTCTTCGTTGCCTACTCGCTGGTGCCACCCGATACGAGTGATTAAACGCATATATCGGTGGTCTCCCACCCTCAGCGGCCATGTTTCGCCGCCGTAAAGTAACACAGCCCTTACTGTCGCCTTATATACGCGACCCTCGAGACTCAGACAGATACCCCTCTGTCGCCACAGGTGTCTCAGTTGACGAATACCACCCTAACCTTAGAGGTACGCGCTTCTATTTTATTCCCTACACTGCCACCCCAGCTAATGCAATATTCCAGCTACAAAAACCGGTCAACAACCTCCACGACTTCATTATCTAACATTAGATGTACGTAATCACAGCAATCTTACAGAAGCACTGCACTTTGAGGCTGCAAAACGCCTTTTTAGAAGTATTTAGTAGAACGCAAAATAGCGTTTAGCGTTGTTAATGCTGCTTGGAAAGTGTCAAAGAGCAACACCTTATCGTCAGCCTAATCAAGATCAGTCAGTCATTCACAAGTTAGGAAGTCCACGTCGGCATCTCGTGAATGCCGGAGACAATCCTCCATTATTCCGTTACAAAATTGAACAAAGATGGTGAAAGGGGACGCACGCTGCTCATGGTGCTGAAATTATTAGACGGTTCACCGCAAACCCTAACCTGAGCTGAAGTATGCGAATAAAGCGGATAGTATATTCACAATTGGTCGCTACATCCCTGTGTTTAAGCGACTCTTAAAATGTAGATAGACCAACCGAATCGAACGCACCTCTATAGTCGGGAAATACGGCAACTGTTGGCCGGCGGTACACATGACGCTGCTCCAGAATTTAACGCAGGGTAAAAATGTGATCTAAACATCCCCCCAGAGAGAAAC